>WBNO01030476.1:173024-214678 GCA_013400575.1 Peucedramus taeniatus
CCCCGCCGCAGCGGCTGGTTGGTGGCTCCCTATCCCTTCCCCTCTCCCCTCTCCTCCCCCAGGTAAAAGGAGCCAGCAACCATGAAGCCATGGATTCAGTTGGAATTTCTGTGAGAGTACTGTTACAGTTCTGTTAGGAGTTGCTGAATTCAGAGGCCCGTAGGCCAGAATAAAGCTCTGGATTATAAACTCTTCATTAGAACCGACTTCTTTCCTTAACCACCACCTTAAAGCTTCTCTGTCAAAGGAAAACCAGAGGAGGACCAGAGCCCAGGCATGTCTGGACTTGTCTCCACATGCCCAGCAACAGCCAGCTAGCCAAAAGTGTCTCGGGATGAAACACCACAGCAGCTGCTATTTGGTCCATCAGCAAGGGCCAGACAAGCCAAGGCACGTCCCGTCTGAATATTGGTAACACCAATACTATATAGTCTACCTAACTTCAACCACAGTGACTGTACTTCCGGCCCCATACACACTGAAAAGTTGCATCACTTTGCACGTAGGGGTGAGGAGGTCCACTTGTCAGCAGGACCTAAATGGCAGTAGTTTGCCCCCCACATATGGTGGCACAAGAGTAAACAGCTTTTCTTCACTCCCATCCTGCTGCTATTCATCCTTAACAGTCAATGCCAAGGGATTAAAAAACCTTCTTCCCTTACCCTCCTCCACTCTAGCTGATATAGATGAGGAAAATATGGAAGTAGCGAGAATAGCTGCAAATTTTGGAAAAGGCTTGATGGCCTCACATGTATTGAAAGAGATGAAAGCAGGAACAAAAATAAATAGAGCATTCAGCGGCCACTTGCACTTCCTCCAAGGTTCATGTCAGGGCAGCCCTGGGCAGACATGAGGTAATCCCTACCTAAGTAAACTGTTTTCAAGTTGACAAGATTCCCTGGCTCAGTATCAAATGACCTCAGCTGATGTTCAGGTGCACCTGTATCCCCAGGGCACATGGATGAGCTGGGGGGCCTGTTTACTACCAACCTCACTCAGTGCTCCTGCCAAGATTTGTGAAGCCTGAGAATGCAACAGCTCCATTTATCAATGCCCCTGTGCTCCGGTAGCCTCTGCAGTGCTCTCTGGTTTCTATTCACCTCAGCCATCTCTGCAGGGAAGGGCCCTTACTCACAGCTCCAGGATGAGGACCACGTCTGTCTTGTTCTCATAGATGTCGTGCAGCTTGACGATGTTGGCGTGCAGGATCTGCTGCAGAATGGTGACCTCGCGCTCAATCTCCTCCCGGCTCACTCCGCGCCGGCTGGCCCGGCTCTGGCGCTTCTTGATGAACTTGGCAGCATATTCCACCCCTGTGCTTTTCTCTCGACACTTCTTCACTATAGCAAACTGGCCACTGCAAGGACAAGGAGACAACAAAAATGTTCTTAAGGCTTTTATATGGCAGCTTCCCAAATAAGCCAGTCCCATACAAAGCCTGATCCTGTAAGCCCTGAGCAGCACTGCTGAGCACTACTAAGCTTGTTCTTGGTAGAAGAGTGAAGACTGTCAGAACTCTGCAGTCAAAGGCAGTAGAGCATAACAAGGTAACCTCCTATTGTGTCTGAAATTTAGCAAAACCAAACAATGACTGACAAAAGAAGTTAAAACCTCTAAAAACAGTTCATGTTTAAATGAGTAAGATCTGCCTCAAAAGGTTCAAGTTCCCACTACTTCACTCGGTAACGTTTAAGACATTCAAGTCTGCAAAACACACACAAAAAAATATTTGTCTTAAGAATAGTCCCTAGAGAAGAACTCAGATGAATGATAACTTTTTGGAAATGCAAAACCGGCCTCCAGCAACCAATTTTCAAATTTAAAAAAAATTGTTTATTCATATTTATGCATTCACTTGATAATTTGGCTGTAAATATAACTAGAGTAAATGCAGGGTTTTCACTGCACCTCAAGGACAAAGAATTTCCCACTGTACCAAATAGCACAGTGGCTGCATTAAGGTTAAAAGGCATGTACTTGCAATTTGCTAATAAAACTTTCCTCACTGTGGCTCCTAATGTTCTCCCAACTGCAAAATTGGCAGATCTCCAGTCCCAGAATACACATTTAGTATCAGATACTTCCTTACTCAGGACATTATATCCAAACTTGGAAGGAAAAGACTCATCTTTCAGGTAACCATAACCTTTAGCTACTGTGATTTTATCAGATAAGATCTCTTTATAAGAATCACAAACTCATTAAGTGCACCCCCTCATGACTACACTGTATAAGCACTGAGCTCTTGTTGTTTTCAATATTATTATATCATTCACTGGCTTGGTAAACGAGGAATGCAAGTACAGCTGGTATTTAAATTATGCAGCATACACAGCAATTATATTCAGCACCTCATTAGATGCTGTACTTAGTGCTTCATCAACACAGACATCTGATTAGAGTCTGTCTTAAACATACAAAGGCGTAGAAATTAAAAATTAAGGCTGTCACTTGGTGCTCAATTGCTCTCAAAGGCTCCCACCCTATGGCAGAGGGAGCCTCTCATTTCAGAGTTCAAACAAATGCCAGGCAGCCTGACATAGTTCTTTCAGTCTTTCATTTTCATACATATCCTAAACCCTTCCCAGGAGAGAGGCAGGAAAAGATGGGACAAGTGTACTTATCCCTTTAGGAATAATCATTCACAAATGGAATCAAGACTGTGGCCATTTGTCATGTTTTGATTCATTCATATATCTCCTGCTTTTATCATTACCTGCAAACCCTAGAGAAATCCCCACTACAAAATTCCCAAACATTCTTAATGTTTGCCTTAAACATTCTAATACAAGAGTTTGTTTTGTAGTACTGAGAGCTGCTTGTGTAAAACATCATGACTTTGATGTTTTTCTTGTTTGCTTGATCATATTTTGCAAGACATGCATCTTGCTTTGTTTAGACTTTCTGAAGAAACATGGTATTAATGTTCCTGTTTCCTTGAATCCTCTCTAGGGACAAATTTTGTCAAAGTTCAGGAGAAAATATTTTTTTATGAGTGCTGATTATGGGAGCAAACACAGTCACTTTTGCATTTAGAAATTCCAGTGATACTGTGGATTTTGTACATTTCTATTGATGCAAAAGCTTACAAAAGTAACAATGACACAGCATAGGAATTTCTGTTTTCTCGTTTGATATAAATAATTGTCCCAGACTATAACTATTACAGTACCAATTCCCTTATAACCTACTGTTGCTCCCCTGTATGTGTGGCCACCAACACACACTTGCTACTCCTGTCCCTGGCCTTCATGCCATTTCCCATCTCCCTTAAAAACAGGCTTTTGAAGACAACTCTTCAGTGGGACAGTTCGGGACTGGGGAGAAGAGGTTACAAGCAACAGGGAAGGACACAAATGCTCAATTTCTTATCCTGTGACATTTAAGACCGTTATAACACAATTACCAATGAATAGCTCCTGGAGGTCCATTCAGCTATAAAATAAGAGGATGCCTCACAGGCATTTTACCATCACAGTCAGACACTTTGGATTTCTTGTCAGCTACAGAGACTGTAAGATCAGGAGCAAGAAAAGAGTGGTTTTGTGCCTTCTCATGCATCTGCATTCAGACCACAAGAATCAAACTCTGTCAGCTTCCAAAACTTTTGACCTAGGCAAGGAAAAAAGCAGAAGAATGGAAAGTATGTCTCCCTCACACTTAAGTTGACAACACTGAGAAATTAAGCCATTTAGATAATTTCACATGGGGTATTTGTACCTGATCTTAGACTTGAAACTAAATTTCACAGCTCAGATATCCAAATTTCAGTCAAAAGACCTTGCCAGAATTCATGGGTTTTAGTACAGTGCTGAAACAAAGATGACTTAGATCATGAACAGAAGTACTTCCAACACACACAGGATAAGCTCAGAGGCTGACACTTCTGGATGGAGCCTACCTGGACCTAAGTAAAGCCTTTGGCACTGTCTCCCACAGCATTCTCCTGGAGAAACTGGCTGGGCATGGTCTTTGAAATCTTTTCCAAACTTAATGACACTACAACTTGTAATTTCTAAAAAGCTTTTTTCCAAGAAGCTACATTTGTTCCCTTCCAGAAATATTTTGGACAGCTGTGCAACAGCCTTGTCACACACACTGAACATCCTCAATTGTGGAAACAGCTCACAAGTATGAACAATAGCAGCTGCATCCTGTCAGTTATAATATAATTAGCTAAAACATCAAATCTGTCCATCAGTAATGATGGAATTTATCCCAGCAATGAAGACAACTTATCATCCACATTGCTACTATCATATAGGAGATTTGTCACTGTGTAAGAACACAGAGACAATATTACTGGGTGGTTTTGGAGTCTATTTTCAGAAGCATGCTTTAGAAGAGCACAAGTTCAGCTCATTTAATCATCATGCACTTCAGGAGAGGATGTGGAAAGGATGTGGGAAGAGCGAAGCTGGACAATCCAGAATAACAGGACAACTACTTGCTCCTTGTCAAAGACTCCTTCTAATACTGGTTCTGGAGGGTAATGCTCTAGGGCACAATGTCACCTGAGAGCAAGAGCAGTGTAGCTGCCAGTCTGGAATGCCCCAGTGCCCAGCAGTGCTGCTGCTCCACAGCTTTAGAATAAAGAGAGCTGTTAAGCAACTGCTTGCACAAGTATAGGTTTATTCCAGTCTTCCTCTGATGTTCCTGAAACACTGCATGGCTCAGGAGCTCTTCTCAAAACACTGAAAATATGTAAGCAAAGTACTAAGATGACAGTACAGGTTACCTGACTCCAATCAGGCTTTCTGAGGCCCGAGTGGGGAAAAATCAGGAAGTTGATTCTGTCTATCATTTGAGGAGAAGAGCAGACCATTTCTTCCCCAAATACCAAACATTTGTTCGAAATTCGCATAAAATACATTATATATGTGAACACATTGACAGATACACTTTAGACTGAGATATGTTTTCCACAAGTTCATTGAGAAGTAAATGAACCTGGCAAAGGACAGTGCTCTGGCATTTTGCCAGTCAAGAGGTGACACAACTCCCTACACGAGCCAGGACAATTTACTTAGGAACAGATTTGCAAGGGATTTTAGGCAGCCTCCCACCAACTTTAATAGTAATTAGGGTCCTACATGCTGGATGAAAAGTAACACCTTGGTCCTTCTGTACCTAATTTCCCCAAGTCTGTAAAATACAGGTAATACTATTGGAAAATGAAATAACATTCTATGGGGTAAGGATACAAATTAATTTCATATCTCTAGATATCACTAGAAGTGCAATTATAAAAAATTCATATTTTATTCACTAGGTGTTCCTGCACAAGAATACATGACTTGAAAGGAGGTTAAAATAAAACTGAACAGCATCTAAACCAGTTTTTGACGGCTTAAATTCACAGGCAGTACTGTGACTGCATCACAGTTTAAAAATACTAAAAATATATTATGAAATCATTCTGTGTACGTGCATGAGTTAATAGTCCATAATAATAAACATATTATTATTAGTAGTCCATAATAATAGTTTTATATTAGTAAATAGTATTAGTAGTCCATTATTAATAGTCCATAATAATAAACATAACCACAATAATAGTGTTTAGCCATCCTGAACACAGGGCTTCTCTACATTCAAGGCTGGTGTCTATTTCAGCAGAGGATAATTCATTCTCGGTTACATCCATTGCTATTGTATCAACAATTATGTTCATCATGCCTTTTTGCCACTATTAAATTTGGACTGGTTTTAACTGGTCATCTCAAGCTTAGAAAGTCTGCATCTTACTACTTTTCCATCTTTTTCACTCTTATTTACTTTTCTTGGAAAAATATACTAGTAATTTTATCCATTTATGGTTGGTTTTTTTGCTAACTTTTCAAAGCAAAATCCCTGGAGAATTCTTGCTTAATTTGAGGAAAACGTATTTTTCTGCCTTTTTTTTTCCAAGTGATTAGAGCAATTGGTCAACCATAGTTGTATTAAACTAAATACTCTCCTCCCTCTTTGCTTACACTTCAGAGATGACTTCTGCTATTTGTAACTGCACTGAGTGCTCTTCCCAGCAGACAGGACAGGAGTCTGCTTGGAACAACATTGAGAATCCATTTTTATGCTTTCAGTTCATTTATGAAACACAGATCAACCAAAGGCCATGCAAGGTTAGCAAAATATATGCATAAAAGCACGTATATATGGAGGGGGTTTGCAGGAATTCTGTAATCACAGCTATAAAGATGTAAAAGCCTTCTGTAAAGGGCAGTAATTTGCAGTACATTTTATTTTTTATAGACTTTTTGTTTTAGGGATTTTGGTACAGCAGAAATTTAACCTACACAGTAAATAAATAGGAAGTCAAATAGCACAGCACTTATAAAGAAATTAGAGTAGGATAGTTGAAACAGTAAATCAGAAATTCTATGGCAAGGTCACCAAAGGGAAAGTATCTCACTGCTTCCGTGAGGCTTTAAGGAATAAAACTAAAAAAGACCCCAAAACCTTCTTCTGTTAAATACTCTGATGGCACCTCTTGTAACTTCATAAAGAGTTTTAAAAATAAAACTGTCACAAATGTCACTGTACTTCTGTTTAAGCTTCATATAAAAATGAGTTTTGGTTTACTTGTTTGCTTTTCTTTTCCCCCCCAAACAAAATGCAAAGGAAATGGTTACCTCTTCTAAAGCAACTACACAGAACCTAAACTACCAGATGTCAGATTATAACGGAATGATCCAAAACTTTTTTAAATAGGGCATTTAACAGGAATTTTGCTGGACTACTAAAAAGTACTAGAAAGAAAAAAAAAATCAGCTGCAACTTTTATACACGCTGGCATTTTTGCTCACAACTCATGTTTTACTGATTGTGTAGTGCTCTAGAGCACAGTGACTTTGGGGGATAAGTTTTAATATTCCTGAAGGGAAGTGCTGAGCACCTTTGGACATATCCTGCGTTTGATAAAGTCACTGTCTGGCACCTTTCATCCACATCTCTCTGAACTCTACACACCCTGACCCAAAGGTGATCTCTGTGTCCAGTGCCAGAAAAGAGTCAGAAGAGTAAAAGAATATTGACTCTAACAGAAAGATCTGGTTTACTGGAATAAGTAGAGAGCAGCTCATTTGAAATTCAAAGAAAGTTTGATAAATCTAATGTTTCTGAACAGTGCTATGAATTATTACTAGCTTTCAGTACAGTAACACAATTAATACCTTAAACACCTTGTGGGATCCTTAGCCATGAGTCACAAGAAATTGTGCCACCTACTGAATTGTCAACAGCATCTCCTGAAACTGTTCAACGTTTTTGGAAACTTCCCAATCCCGCAGTGGCCATCAATGTGGCCCTTAACAGCTCCTCCTGAGACTGGAGGTGCAGAGTCAGCAGTGAGAGAGCATGAGCCCAGCAGAGCAGTTCTGACAAGTTCCCGACAGCCTGGCAAGCTTTTTGTGCAATCTGAAGATCAAGAATAAAATGCATATGATGAAAAATCTTTCCTGCTTATCAGACTTAGTTTTTGAATTGAGTATCAGTGCTTGGAGTGGCAATGAGCAGAGTGCAGAGAGCCAGGGAAGGTCACAGCTGACTCATGCTCAGCAGGAATAGCTGATCTGATAAACTGTTCCTCTCACCATGTGGAGCAACAGCAGGACAGACGTAATGTGCATAAGGAAGGTTAGCACATTGCACCTGGGTGTGTACAGGTCCAAATACACCTAGATATGGACTGAGAGTAATAGGCCCAGGAGCACATGAATTATAAGAGGGGAGAAGTATTACGATCAAATAGTTAAAGGATTTTTCTCCTTCCCCATGTATCAAACAGATGGAAACTATGCTGGCATTTCATTCAAGACTTTAGGAAATTATCTGTAAGGCCAAAACTGCAAAGAGTTGCTAAAACTTCCATTTCACTGCTCAGCTACTACAACAGGTCTTCACTCTGGTTCAAGCTGCTGTAGAGTGTCAACAAGGATTAACAGATGTCACTTGAGACCTTGACCATCAGACAAGTACCTGTGAGCTCTATTCTTCTTCAGATGTTAACAATTTGTCCAGTGCTTTATCACTGTTAGAATTTGAGCTGCACTATGTTTATTTCATGTGCATTTTTACTCATAAGTAATATTTTTCATTTTAAAAGTATGGAATTAATACTATACAGAGTATATTTTCTCAGCTGTTGAAACTTCCATCTGCTTTCTACTCCAATGTAAAATGAGAAAAATAGTTTTATTTTTACAGAAATGGCAAAACAAAGATTGGGATTAATATTCAATGTCTTTTTCCTGGGATTAATATTCTGCTTAATATTCAGTGGTTAAATACATTACAAAATTTGAGCTTTGTGAGAACTACCAGAGAGGTCATCTCTAATCACACTCTCAAAGCCAGACATGGATTGAGGAGATACACTGAGAATTTCCATCATCAAGGTGGATGCTGATGATAAGGAATGCGTGACTTTGTTACAAAGTAAGGCCAAGGCCAGCTCTTCTCTGTTACTGTAGGTAGAGCAACTTTGTTATTAGGAAAAAAAACAAATAACAAAATCTTCCATTTTCTCTGCACTTCCTGTAACAAATGTTTTATTTTGGAAACAGTTAAGGTAGCATTGAAAACTAATAGGGAAACCTGCTAGAAGGACTAAAAAGAAAATATTCAAGAACAGCGACTGTATCAGACAGCTGATAACAATCACAGTGATTGTGATCAAGTTCCAGATGCCAAAACTGTTTCAGCAGAAGATTCAAGTACATGAAGCATGACTTACAAGATTTGTAACCAGAAGCATTAACACAAGTGCTGGGTAGTCGTCAGTAACGAAATTAACATTTTGCATAAAATACAAAGAACTGCTTTGTGTGTGTTGTAAGATAAAATAATCCAAAGTTATTCTTCAAAATTAAAGAACTAATTCAGAGGGCAAACTAATCAAAGAACAGAGTTAAAGTTCATGTTTCAGAAAGCACAGTACTGAGCAATTTCTACAGTTAGAAAAAAACACTCCTGGTATGAAGATACTGTGTGGTGTGAGTTAAGGGTAACTTTACCAGCTGCAAACACAGCTCTCTGTTTAGCAGGGAGAGTCCAACTAGCTGGGGGCCATAACTTTTTTATTGTAGATTTCCAGGTTTCTGCCCTGCAAAGAACACCTGGGTTATCTCTGCTTTTTGTTTTCACTACATAAGTAAATACTTAGTTACACTGTCCAAACAGCGACTTGTGCCAGGCTCCAAGGTCCTGTTATCACTGGTAAAATGCTGCATTTGCTGTCCTTTAAAGCTTCACCTAGAAAATGGGATATCTCTTCTCTCAGAGAGCAGAGTTGATCCTCCACACACAAGCAGAGAGGAAGCAGGAACTTGTAGCTGGAGATGGGGAACTATAGGAGGCATAACAAGCCACTGATGAAAGATGGAGCTTGGCTTTAACCATGAAACCACAGCCCAGGTCAGTAGGGGCTGAGAAACTGGAGACTCAGTTATGCCCAAACTAATCAACAGAAATCACAGTGATTATTTTCTGCATGAAGGCACTGACTGGCCCAGGAGATGAGGAATGAGCATAGCTCCCAGTTACTGAGACAGGCAAGAAATTGGAGTGGCAGGTGTTAAGGCTGGCCCACACTGTGGAGGAAGGTAGAGCCCCTTCCCTATAGTGAAAGGACAACAGTGTAGGAAAGGGGACGACTTCCATGCTCAGAAATATCACTCCAAGGTTCATCTGTTTTTCTCTGTTAAGTGTGAGTCCTTGCACGCTGCAGAGCTGAGCTGCAGGAGCAGGACACTGGCCCAGGCAGTGCCAGGCCCACACAACTCTGAAGGAACACACTTTCTCAATGGGCACTGTTACAAAATACTTTTGGAAAAGCTCCATGACACTACCTACCCTCAGCCCCAACTTGGCATGTAACAGTGACACTGCCCAGAAGGCACAAATGTCAACAGCTCTCACAGCTTGGCTGGCACCACATTAAGGTAATAGATTAATGACTCTATGATACATCCTTTTATAAATCACACTGCACATCTCAAATTCCAGTACCTACCAGCACCATCATGCCTGCTAGTACAGCTGCACGTTTGTACAACACTTTTGTTCAGCAAGCCACAACTACCCATCCAAAACAGAACAACTGAAACATTATATTAGAGGCTTTCCAGTGAGCTTTATTGCTGCCGTTTTCCTGGAAACTATATCCCTAGCTCAGCAGGACAAGTTCTTCTTTCTCTGGGCCTACTCTGCCAAAAAATTAAATCTGCCTGATTTAAGATTTTCCTTTATTGGTTGTCTCCAGCTGTCACCTGCCTTGCCACAAGAAGCAGCAGTTATTTGACCTGCTACATATTCCCAAAAAGATAAATTAGTCTTCATTTCTTCACATTTTTCAAGGAGTATTTCCACTGATTTGTCATGCCATTAACATCCCTGCAAATGGTTTAGGCCAGGACCCTCCTCAAAACAGCCAGAATTGTTAAAGCCATATTATTTCTCTATAATGCTGAAATTTGCTAAATTCACTTTAGAGAGTCCTCTTTTTAAGCTTCCTTTCAGCTATGGCTAGATAACCTCAGGGCCCACAGACTTGAAAGTGACTGATACTATCTAGAGGGAAGCAACACAATTATATTATAAGTATATTTGAAATATTGTACACATTTAGCATAGGCTATGCTAAGCTTCCCAAACAGAGCTGCTATAATGAACAAGGCAATCAGCAAGTTGTCTCTAAGGCCACATGCCTGACAGATTGCTCTCTGTATGTACCCTGTGAAGAAGTTGAGCAACAGAGGTTGGTGTAAGATTAATATTTGAAAGACTGAGGGAATGTTGGAGCTAAGCAGATGGTCAGAGCATACAGCTGCAACCATCAGAAAACTGCTCTCTTCTCTGCAAAATGCCTTCTCTCACACCCCTGCCTTGGCACATGAGACAACTGCATTGACAACTCCCTCTGAGCTGCTTCCAGTTCCACAGGGACTCCGAGGATGATCTGGCTGGGCAGTGCCCACCCACACTCTCCATGTGCAGGGTTTTACACCACTGGAGCCGGGGAGCTTTGCTGTGGTCACCCTCAATGCTGCACAATGACAGGAAGTGCCTCCTTTCATCACCAGACCAGAGTTCAGGCTTTGCAGTCTGTGGTGGGAGCATCCTTTCCTGAGTGCTGAGCAAAGACTTTCAGATAAACAGGTGCTGGCTCTGTCAGTGAGATCCTCTATTTTATCTCATGGGCTGAATCCCAGCCAGAAGAAGCCCTAGGCCTATGTTAACAACTAGTTTTGATCTTAAGAAGTGACAAACTCAGCGTGAAGGACAAGAACAGGACAGACTCTTCACAGATGTTCCTTGAAAACATTTGTTTTGTGACTTCTGCTGCCAGAATGATAATAAATGAATCCTTTAACCTACCTCTACCTGTCAGTAACTAACAGCTTGTTGCAAACTGAACTAATAAAAGGCACCTACAGGTACTAAGGGCATCAGTCAGCATTGGAAAAGATCAGTCACTGCAATCTGACCAGCATGTTAACATCCTTCTAGTAAAGCAAGATACCATTTGTCACTGGCCCTCAAAACCTGAAAGTGAAAATACACTGGCAAAGACAGTGTGACATTATACATGAAACCTGAAGAGGAAGAGGGCTGCTGTGACCACATAAACCTTGACCAGCCTCTCTGGCTGATTCAAGCAGCAATGGCCAGCCTTTGTCAGATACAGCTGACTTCTCCATTCAAAATCCCCATCAGCTTGGAGAATGATGTTCATCATCTCAAAAGATTCCCAAAACCAATTCAGAAACCCAAGTAAAAATAAATTACTCAGTCTCCAGTTTCTCATTTTAGTAGTTTGACTACTTAACCTAGGGACTCCTTGGTTAAAAAACACACCTCTTACACCCTGCATGCACACAATGAATTTCTTTACTGCTCACTGCTGTTAGGTTTTCACTGTCAGACTGTTACTCTCAGTACTAAGCAATACTTAAAAGTAAGCAGTTACAGAAAATTTAAGTTATGGCCTTCCTGAGAGGGAAGGGAATGGAAAATAAATTAACAAACAAACCTCAACCCCTCTCCCCTTAGAAGTCTTCTCAGTAACTCTAAAGATTAAATAGCTGAGAGTGAAAAAAAAAATTCAGTACGGACACAGCATCAACTGAGGCGTTTTAATGGACCTCATTACTGGCCTTTAAAAAGGGTGATGGCACATACACAGTCATGTATCAAAACCAACTGCCAGACATTGGGAAAAAGCCAAACTGTGTACAGCCCTAATTTAGCTATCTGCATATTAAACCAAAAAACATTAGAGGGTTGGACACTGAATGGAAACCAGCAATCACCACTCAGAGCACTGTACGTTGCTGAGTGACTGGGGAGCCCTGTGGTATCCAGTTCACAACCCCAGCAGTGTTTAAGCACATGCTCATGGTGAAGCATGGTAACAGTTGGTAATTACACCTATGATTAATACCTGTGGATAAGCCTTTATACATTAATGACTATCTACAAACATTAACCAGTCCAGCAGAAGATTTGAGAGGCAAAGCCTTTCAGGAATACATGCTCCATTTTATTGCAGGCACATGTGAACATGCGACGAACAGGACAAGTGTAAGTGCCGTGTCTGTGGTGACAGCACCACAGGCTCCTGGTTCCCAGCTGGCTCCGAGAACGGGCATGTGAACTCAAGTCTAAAGCATGGACACAGGTGACACCTATCTACAAAAGACAATGCAAACATACCTTTTGTTGTCATAGCTGCAAGAAAAGAAACAGAAAAAAACCAGGACATTTAATCTAAAGAAAAAATCCCAAAAAATGACCAAAAAATCCTATACAAAGTGCAGTCTTCGTGAAGGTGTGTGTTGCTATTGTAGTATGTTGTAACTGATCTAGGCTATCACGCAGAAGGAAGTAGCAAATATCCTCATGTGTCAGCTTTTAGAATCATGTGGTGTCACCAGTATGATCTTACCTTCCCAGCTCTTCCCCAATTTCATAAACATCCTCCACCATCTGTTGCTTGAAGAAAGCCATACTTGGTCTTTCATTGATACTCAAGGATGATGCAACTAGAATATTAATGAAGAATGACATTCATTACATTTTGCAAGAGGCTAAGTCTCAGTAACATACATTTGTGGTATAGGCACTTTGGATCCATTGCAGCTCATTCATGGCCAGAGTTACCACTGATCAATCAAAATAACTAATTCAGCAGCCTCAGCCAAATAGTGAGGGCTCAAATCTGGAAAGAGATGAGCACCTTTAAGTGAAGGAGATTCTTGGCCACCACTGATATACCCAAGAACACAACTAACTGGAAGCACAGAACACACCAAGAAACACAAACGTGATGAAAGCAAAATTAATAATTTTATAAAGTTCTGGACTATAAAGCCTCCGCACTACACTAAAGAGAGCAAGCACAAGAACTACCATTACAGACTCCCTCAGACAGTGTCTTAGTTTAGGGCAAATTTGGGAGAAAACCCCCAATGGGGCCACTTCAGAAAAGCCAACCCACACGGCCCCTCCCCCCAACTAGGGTTCTGAACAAAATTCCTCAGAGAGAAGTGGAAAGAACCTGTTTATTTAACAGGCAATGCACCCCCCACACACAAATGAATACTGGATGACAAAACTCTTTCACCGTTCTGAAGAGATTTCAAATTCAGACAGTCTCTCTGGGGAGTGGTCGCTCTGTTATCAGCCTCTCCGGCTGCTGCAGGGCAGGCCACAAAGTGCAGGCTCTTGGTGTTTCCCAGGTCCCAGTCCAGAGCAGGTTCGTATGATTCCAAGGAAAAAGGAAAACAAAACAAAACAAAACAAAACAAAAAACAAAACAAAAAAAAANAGCAGGCTGATAACAAAACAAACTTCGTTTTTCAGAGCCGGTCTTGAAGGTACAGAGCACAATATCCAGCATAACAGAACAGACGATTGGGGATACAAACATCATAACGTCACCCTAGGACAGACAGATCCTCAGCCAGGGAGACCAGGAGGCAGAGCTTCCTTTCTCTCAGGTCAGGCTCCTGAAGCACACAGGCAGAACAGCACACAGACATTTGAACTGCTGCTGGAAAAAAATGCGGATTCCCCCTCCAGAGCTTTCAGCACATCTTCTGTCACACACAGTAGATAGATGTTTCAAACTAGAAGAACATCAGCAGCATCTGCTCCAGGTGTTACTCTGTGTATGTGTGCAGTTTGTTTCCTGAACACAAACCGATAATCTCTGTGAGCTCTGAAAATACAAGCCTCACACCAGTGCATCTGTGCATTACACTGGGCTGCTTCTGGATGAGGAGCAGATGAGAACTCGCATTATTCCTTGGGATACACTTCCACAGCAACGTAAGTTATGGTAACAGAATAGATTTGAACAGAATAATTGGCCAGTCAGGTCATGAACATTTGCTGTTTCCTGTGGAGATGAACACTGGCACTATACCAAATGGCCCAAATATCCAATGTTTAGATCAGAATGTGTAAAATAGCTGTAAGGCTTCTAGCACCACAATAAAATCTAACTTCATTGAGACATATAGTTATTCTCACACATCTCTACACTCAACAGTATATCTTGTCATTGTAATGTGCTTTACTTTATGAACCCCAGATGCTGCTTCCTTCAGATGCACTGGGGACTTCCAAGTTCCTTATCTCTGTACAGCTCCTGCATATTTTTAAATTGCAGTCATTGGCATTTGACTGATGCATATTGTAAAGCATATTTCACAAGCAAAAAAAGCTCTATTTTGATCCTTTAGAATTAAGTTCAATTGTGTTGCAAGCAGATTCAGCAGACCTATAAAACAGGACTAAGTATCAAAGAGCAATTGCAGTATTCCTGTCAAACTGAAAGGCACACAAATTGAAGATTTTTCTCCAACAAAAGTGGGTATCGTGAGCAGAAAATACATTGTAAAAATCTAACAATTCCTCAAAGCACACCCAAGCTGTCATCATTCACTCACTTCAGAAAAAAGACTGGTTGCTTTGTTTGTCCCAGTCCTTTTTACAAACCACTGGCTTTTAATATATGGATGGCATATTGAATATCAATTCCTTTCCAAATACGCTCCTTCTCTTACTGCAAAGGAACAGAAAGTCTCCTGGCACTTCTACATGAACATATTTTTTAGCTGATGTTAGCAAAACCGACACATTAGGAGAAAAATTCTTTGTCTTATGTCAAGCAGAAGGGCTACTACATCAATGCTTACAGCCACAGATGATGTCAGATGATGAGGAGTATTTCAGTTATACATCAGAACTGCAACCTGTGCTCTCTGAAGGTGTGCATCTGCACACCTCTGGTGTGACAGACATGCTGTGGTGTGACATGACTGACATGCACCTGACACATGACCCAAACACACCCATTTCTGCCCTCACTGATGAAGTGATCATTTCATGACACACTTGCAGGTGTCTTGGCAGAGGAGAGGGAGATGCAAGGTATCCCTCACATGCTCTCGAGAACAGCATTGCTGGAGGTCTGCACTGCACATGGAATGGCTCATGGGCTCTGAGGCTGCTGCATTTCTATTAAAACACCTGTTCAAACCCCAGTTTCAAAGCTCTGTAATGGATACAAACGTGCCTCCCTTGCCCTCCTGTGTTTTAGCAATGATCTCTCTTGTTGGGCTAACCAAGGCAAACAAGAGAAACCACAGATTGTGACACTGAAGCGCAGGGTAACCACCAGACTATTAAAATACATTGCAGAAACCACCACTTGCATTGGTGAGCATCATGCACAGCAATGTTTGTTATTATTTTTCCACTTTCTATCCTGGCTTTGTTGATATTTTCATAGTTTTTCAAGGTGAAGCCAGGTGAACTGTTCTGTTAACTCTATTGCTCAGTAATTTCCTTCCCAAAACCATATTCATGCTTGGGGTGAAAACGTCTATTTTACTTTTCAATGAAAATAAGCAACTCAAATTGAACTTTGTAAGCAAATTACAAAGTGATTTAAGCAAAGTGAAGAGACTTGAAGTATTGTTCAAGTAACCATTCATAATCTCACCAGAAGATCACTTGACCACTATTGCTAGGATCTTGAAAATACAGTCAATAAATGCTTTAGTCATATTTACAAGAATGAGGACATCTCTGAGCTATTGGATCTTTACTAAGTTTATATAATACTGCTTGCTATTGTTCAAAGCAGAACTTTCTTAAGTGTTGGCTGCGTTCAGCCTTTACAGACTTCAAAAAAGCAAGCAAAGGACAAAGCCAAGCCTTGCTGAAAACCCAAACCTTTTGCTCACCCTGAATTGCAAAATTACATTCTGAGCACATGCAAGAGTAAAGTACAGGGAAATGCCCAGCTAATAAGAGATGCTGCTGAAACTTGCCCAAAGACTCTAAATCCCTCAAGCTGACTACTCCCTTCATCAAAATCCAAGGTACATGGTTATAAACAACATTAATGCAAACACACCTAAAAAGTCATTGTTTTAAGAAAGAGTTCATTGCCATTCAGAAGAGCAAGTTAAAAAGATTGCTTTGAGAGTGGGGAACCCACCCAAAATGCCTCTGTGAACACCATCACTTAATGTTTGATTGACAAGTTCACTCATTTCCCAGCATCCTCCAAAGAACACAGCTGATTCTGCAAGTGTGTAGAATCCATGCAAAAATAACCAGGAAATTCTCATCTCTTCTGCTGATCTCTTAACTCATGCCCACTTCTGCAGAGGTCAAAGCACTAAGTTAAATCTCCCACAAAGGACCCATTCAAGCCCAGAGCCTTGCTTTTGAAGGCTGAAGACAAAACGGTTGCACAACGTTCAGACCCTCAGTGGTACCTCTGATGCGCTGGTGCTTCCCATGTCTATCACTTCACATTATCCTATCATGCCTTCCACAGATATCTCTCCCTGGCTTTCACCCAACAGTCACACTAAGCAAATGCCCAAAATAGATCATACACTTGATGACCCAAAGCAACTGTCATTGGTACAGCACAAGGGGGTAAGCTAACAAAAGACAACCTTCACAGACTTAAAATTTATCTGAAATAGAAGTGCCATTCACAAGCATGAATGTTACCCTCCTCTCACCTTAGGAAACTAAGGTGATTTCACTTTCAAAAATTTCTTATACTTTAAGGTTTTTGTTGGACACCATTTACAAGTACAGAGCACAAGTACATCAAAGCAGGAATGATAGCCTTATTTTATTTTTTTTTTCTAGTCAGGTGGTGATTTTTCTTCTGGTGGCCAGTAAAGGCAGGCAGAATTAGACATGGACAGACATTCATCTTGGACTCAGACAAAGAAGTTGTTCAGGAGGAAAAAGCAACAGCCAATTTTTTCCTGATACACACCTTAAGCTAACACTTCAGGGGCATGTGCCCAAACAATACCACAATCCAGTGAGTCAGGGCCATTCCCATCACTTAAGATCTGCACCAGAATTCATTAAACCCAGGGTGATGAAGGTATCTGCTTCAGTGAGTTTTGAATCAGATCAGAGCTTAATTGCTCCAAGGCAAGCTCAGCAGAGGAGATGAGCTTCTGTGTCCTTTCACAGAACGTGCCATGTCTATTCCCTAACCATCCCACATTGGGTCCATTGTCTCTTTGCTCTGGGATTCCTCACAGTGAGCATTTTCATATGAAGGCCAGCTTCTATTCAGCATTTATATTGCTGTGTTTCCATAATAATACTCCGTAGTATAGTATAGTATATGTTTAGTATAAAAACATAATACTTTCACCCTTATTGCTGTATCCAACTCTCCTTAACACAGGCCAAATACCACAAGGCAGCAAAATATTGCTTATCCTGTGTGAATGATTTTACTACAGACATGGAACAAAGCTGTAGCTAACCCAGAAATAGGATACAGGCTCTGAGATGGCAGTTTCACGCACTAGAAACATGTCCTGCCTCATCTCTTCACATTCTTCCTAAACTCTGCCCTACCATAAAATTAAATCATATTTACCCTAAGAAATCACAGTTTCCCACTGTGATCTAAGGCATATATTTACACACACATACTTTACATCAGTACAATCCCTGGATAAAGACATTCTTATTGCAGACAGAAGGACCTTTTTAGTGCAGCTTTTGCTGTGTATAAAGGACATCAATCTACAGAAACTCACTCTTCTGTAGAGAGTGACAGAATCCTTCTCAAGAGGAGCAGAAGAAAGTAAGTTTTATTTCTCTTCTCTAATGAAGTTTTTCCCGCACAGGTTAAGTTAGTCTGTCATTACCAAATTATGTGACAATCAGTGACTAGTTTATACACATCAAACCCACATTAAATGTCCACTCACCAGTAAACAAGAGCAGAATACAAAAATCAGAGATAAGAACAAAACTGTTGGAGCATTTCCCTTGCCAACAGCCTTGCATTTTTTCTCCTTAGGGTTTCTTCTGTCCTAAGGAAACCAGTTTCAAGTGACTGAGGTAACAGCTGAATAATATGACTTTCTCAAGTACACCTGACATGAGCTGAATCATTAAACTCTTTGCCAAACTCAGAAGCATTCCCCCTGGCATGCTTTTATATTACAAAACATTAGTTACACTAAACCAAAATCTCAAACCCATTAGAACAGACCAAAATAAAAACCTCCCATATTAACTGTTTTATAATACTGAAAAATGACCAAAACCTTTTTAGAATTAAAACCAGACTGTTTTAAAAAAATAAAACCAAACCACCCAGGTAAAAAACCCCACCAAAACAAAACCAAAAAACCAAACCCATTAAACAAATTAAAGTTATATTGCCTCCTAGTTTTGGTGTTTTATGCTAAAACTAAACAAATTTTTATAAGCAATGAAGTATTTTCTTCTTTCATTTTCATTCCTTTTTTCACTTTCTCTTTTATCCCACAAAAGACTAAGCGATTCCAATAGCAAAAAAAAAAAAAAACAAAACAAAACAAAACAAAACAAATAACCCAAATGGGTTTTATCCTCTGCTTTCAAATAAGCATAGCACAGTTAAAAGTTCTATCAATTTCAGCAAACCCTTTTTTTTTTTCGGTCAGAAAACAAAAGTAGCCTAAAAATTCTTCTGCCAGGAAATTGAGGCAACTATTATTACCTGTGTGTCTATAAAAAACACAAAAAACACCAACCATCTGAGCAATTCAACCCCATTACAGAATCACTGCTCCCTGCCACTAACTCTCAAGGGCTCCCTTTCTGACCTCCCAAATTTACCCTGCAGTAATTACATGTGTGGCGAATGACCCAAGACTCTATTTCCAAGCCTCCGCTTCAAGCACACGTACAAACCACATTGGCTCTGCAGCTAATTCCAGCTCCCAGCCGAGGTCAGGGATCCCAAAGCCCGGCGTGCCTGAGCGATGAGCTGAGTGGGAGCACAGTTTGGACACTCAGGGCACAGGGGAAGCCTGCAATGCCAGGCACGCTGGCATGGCATGGGCAGAGCCCTGCTCCCCGTCCCTGAGGCGTCTTCAAGGATTACTGCTGCACATAATTCACATCACTGCCCCAAAGTCAAGGGAGACCTCGCCTCTGCGACCTGTGTTTCTTGCACAAGCAATTGAAAGGCACAGGAAAGTCTGAAACCAGCTGATGTTTCAAAAACGGGTCAGAGATGAACTTTTCCCTCATGCATTAAGCAGGTGAGCACTGCGATTTTGGTCCTTTTGTAGCTGGTGACTGATCAGTCAAAGCAGGAGCGACTGCTTCACATTTTCACCTTCTAACTCACACTTTCCTTCTTGACTGTCCTCTACAAGGATGCAGGCCAGCCAAACCAGTGCCCTCCACCGCGCTGCGTTGCTCCAGGACCCCCGGCTGACTGGCCAGAGGAACAGGTGTAAAGAAACCCAACTGAAGCTGCTTGAGAGAAAAGGCAGGAAGAAACTTGCGGATAAACGATGGAAGTTGCACAGCATTTGCTAAATGTCCCCGATGGCCTCGGACAGGAACAGCACCAGACCGAGAGGCGTGTAACACCAACAGGGGCACTTGTGGAACCGCTGCATAGCCCGGCCCCTATGGGACCTTCTCGGGGATAAAGGAGAGCTGCTCACGGCGGGGATGCTGCGGGTATCTGCCTTTGCCCCCGGCTGGCGGCTGCGGGCACACACAGAGCCAGCGCAGACACCGTGAAGAGGCCGAGGGTCCACGCCCCACCTCCTTCCCCCCAGCCCCGCGAGAGGGACCCGCCGCCGGCCCCGGAGCTGCACAGCCGCGACACCTCACAGGCAGGACAGGGAGCAGGAGCGCCGTGAGGGCGGCTCAGCGTAAGGGACGGACCCAGAGGAACCCGGAGAAGGGAACCTGCGGAGGCGCCGCCAACTGAGGGGGCAGAACCCACTTACCCTGTCCGCCGGGCTCCCTGAGCGTGCAGGGTCGGCCGGGCTGGGCGGAGGCTGAGGCGGCAGCGGGGGCGTGCCGGGCGGAGGAGCCGCAGGGCCCTGCCCACCGCGGGCACGGAGGGAGGCACCCGGCTCCGCGCTCCGCCCAGGGCAGCCCCGTGAGCAGAGGGCGTGCGGTGCCGAGCTGGCTGCAGGGTCCCCGGGACAATCGCTCCGGCCGCAGCTGTCTGGATGGCAGTGTGGGGCCGATGCAGCCTGCGGAGCACCCGACACCACCCCGACTGTGCCAGCCCTGCAGTACCCCTGATGGGATGCAGATACCTCAAACTGGGCCAACCCAAAGCCTTCCAGACCAATACAGCTCACCCAGGCTGACTGGGGAACATCTCAGATGCAGAATCCCATTTCCTTGCTTTAGTACATACAGGATATGTGAAAGCAGTACTAAGAAAATACGGCTGAGGAGGCAAATCCAATGGAGAGGCACTTAAGTTGTATCAGCCTCGTTTCTGTATTCTATACAAGCCAAAACACAAGCCTAGATTGGTTACTGCATGGTCTGAAACTCACCATTACCCATTGAAATTGCCTGTTGTTTCAAGAGACCACTGTGACAAAGAACAGCACAGGTTCCCAGACCTCACCGTGCAGCTCAAGCTGCATTCACATGCATACATACTGTAACAAACCTCTGCCATCCTGCTTCCCAAGCTGCCATAGCCCAACTGTTGGCTTCCAGCAATGACATCCTTCATCTGTTAACTTTCCTATCATAAAGATATTCCCCAAAAACCGTAAAACGAGATTTTCTCCAGCTTTATTTAACACACAGTAATCGCAGCAAACACTCTTAGGTCTCCTTACATTTCTTCTGGGCAAGTTAATATCCATCATTTGCTAACGAGAAGTAATGTGGGATTGTTCACACCTTCAAAATAAATTACAAGTACCAGGTTGCCTTCTCTTCCAATCCTCTATGTGATTAAGGTAACACAATGGTAATGGCAAATTATCATACATAAATAAGCAGGATGTTTTCCTTTGCAATACGGTGCAAAGATAGATAAATTTAAGAGTAATTTATTCTAGGCAAGTATCTAAAGGCAGTGTTTTTTATTATCACAGTTAAAAAGAAACTTGTCTGGTCCCAAGTCAGGAGGACTGAACTGTGCCCCCAATCGCCCGCCCTGGGAGTGGTGTTCACCACCCACGAGTTCCACCCAGTTCTTCCAACTCCAAAAGGAAAGTGGCTGCATCTGATACTACACAGGGTGGAGAACAGGAAATGGGAGCAACAGTAAATGTTTCAAAGAGCAGTGGAAGCATTTAGAACTCTCTCAAATGGAAATAAAGATATTTAATTTCTCATCTTTCATTCTACAACGGGATATGATCACGTGCAAGTCACAGCAATCATACTACAAGATCTATATCGCAAAAGGGTGCATGAGGAAGGCCACCACTTTTGTTTGCTCCTAAGCTGCAAGGAAGGGAACAAAACACCCTGAAAGGCTACAACTGCTTTTCAAATTGGGACAAGTTGTCCCTAGACCAAGAATAACCTCACTTTGAATAAAGGTTTCCGAGAGCAGCAAAGGTAGATTGAATCCCACCCCTGCTGCCATGTCCATGGGGCTTATATGCCCAAATACAGGTTCTGCCTAAGTAGGATGTTGCTCTTTCATGCTTCTGTAGTTATTCACCCTTAAAACACTAACTCAAGACTTCTTTGTAAAATCTTTGGATGAAGGTAAAAGCCTTTATGTGCATACAGGGCAAGAACAGAAAACTCAAACCTGAGCAGTGTTTCAAGTAGGGAGCACCAGCAAACACTGCAGCCACACATTTGCCAGCCTCCTTTAGAAGTGACAAAGCAGGAAACCCATACCTTATGTTCCAAAGAGGAAGTTCCAGGATTAAAAGCCAGAAGAACACCATCTGCATTTTTTCTAAACAGGCAAATAGCAATATTCCACAGTTTAATCACCAATCACAGTGCCTGAAGACATCACTGATTCCATTCATCAGCTCAAACCTGACATCTTAGGGGCAACTCACTGCACAACCTAGCTGGTTTGTACACATCAAAGGGACATTGCATTTGAGAAACAAAGGCAGGATGCGGCTGCTCAAGACTGGGGGAATCTTAGTTGGCCAAAATCATCTTAATTTACCAGGCATATTCTAATATTGAATGTTATAATTACTGGAGATATATATTTTTAACAACTGTGTTTTTAAAAATCACATTCAGTATATAATACTGCTGAGTTTTGCTTTCTAGTCTCATGGTCTGAAAAACTAGCACTACAGGTGGGCATTCTTGAACTGTAGACAAATGTGGCTTTTACAGCTGATCATCACAGTGAAAATACCACTCTGCTAACTTCTGATGGAACCTTTTACCTTATTTTCCAGGGGGGAAGTTTCTAAGGCAGAGCACACCCTTCCTTTGCATTATCTGAGGGAACATACTTCATGTGTGGGAATTCTTAAAGCTTCAGAACTACATGGATTCTGCTTTCTGTTGAGGTCAAGGAGCTGCAGATAAGAAAGCTATGTTTAGCACTTCTGAAAATCCCAGAGAAGGAACACCTGATACCTTGTAATACCAGCAGATTCAGTGTGTTCTCTGCATCCCTGAGGCACCCAGAGTACAGTGAGACTGCAGGTATTTGGTCTCAGTTCAGAGTAGGCCAGCTGTGTTTATCCTAAGTTATGCATTTCTTAGGAACCAGGTTTTTAACATACATCAGCCACACTCACATCCTTATTGCAATCCCACTGAGAGCAGATGCTTCAAGCTTAGCTCTAAGGATCAAATGGGAGTCTCAGCTGTTCTTTACAGGCCCCAGCAGCTGCTTAGGGCAATACAACCTACTCAAGCTAAACATGCCAAGTATCCAAGTGAGGACATTGCTCCCCATGCACTCTCTTCCAAGATTTTTTGTTTATTTCTCTGACTTAAAATTTTCAGTATACAGGACACAAGGTTCTTAGGCCATAGTCCTGTTCTGCCTCAACTGCTGACCTCTATCCTGTTTTGCAACCCCTTTGAATAGATTTCCAGCTGTGCCAATATCTACTCCTATAACAGCTTGCCATTCTGTAGCAGAGCCAGAGGACAAGAACTGTGCACTATTCACCTCCGCTATCAAAGATAGGCTTGGATATGCAATTACAGTCATGTCCTAACTCTTCTTTCTTCCTCCCTTACATTTAGCTATTAAGTTACATATCTAATATAGGTATGCTGAGGTATTCAAACCTCTTTAAGGGAATCAAGCAATTCCAAAATGCAAAATTCATATCTGAAAGACAGATATTGAGACTTGATTTCCAAATTAATTGAATACTTGGTTAAATTTTCAAAACAGCTGAAATTATTTATTTGACTACAAAAGACTGTGTCAGAACATCAGTACCAAGCCTCCTAAAGAAGCTTTTGGGGTGTCAGGAGATATTACACAAATATGATTCCCAGAAAGTGTGTGAACTCAGAAAATTCCTGTGAACACTCATGCAAATCTCCCCCCTCTTCTCCCAAGAAATGAAGGACACCAATGACAAGTCTACCCAGTCACCATCTCCTGCATGCAACATGTCTATGGTTCACATCTTCATGTTTCAAAGCCAAATTTACATGTACGTTCCTTTATAGAGATTCTCTCCAACCTCAGTATCAGACAAAAATACAAGCTCTACCACTGATTTGTTCTGATGACACCTGCAGATATTTCCACCTGTTATGGAAAAAAAAGAAGAACCAGAGCAATCTATAAAGTAATAAACAATTTATTTTTTCGTTACATCAATCTTTATGAAGATAACATCACTTACGTTTGTGCTTAAAATTTCTTGTACCGCATATTGCTAATTTTTAACATGGCACTTAAGGGAACAGTCACTTAAACATCTATACAATTTCATTAAATTAATCAATTTGCCATTTCTCAGTTATGTGTCTGAACATCCAACTCCATCAAATTTAAGAGCATTCATTAATTTCTGATGTTTTACAAGGAAGAAAAAAAATCTTTCCCTTTCTGCTGAAATATCTTACCATGTTTACAAACACTGAAGGGAAGGGGAGAATCTCTCACAGAAGACACCAAAAGGGCAACAGAAAAATCCTTTTTATTGATTACATAGCTGGTAAAAAGAAGAGCACCAAACAATGTGATAACACTGTATGATAACACTACCTGTACACGTGTACAGGTCAACCTGAAATACTGTGCAGTTCTAATAACTAGAGGTGTAGTGCACCAATTTTTTGCCTATTTAACAGAAGATAATAGACCCTTTTAAACAACTAATAAAAAGTTTCACCAGGAAGATATGCACACATGAATAGAGATGGAGGAATATTCTGCACAATGCAACTTGGTGGTCTGGGTTACATCACATATTCTGGGAACCACGTGTGAGGAATTCTTTGCACATTATGTGCAAGGCCTCGAAATTAAAATATTGTCTTGGCAGTTCTTATATGCATGAACAGGTCAACTGCCCACTATCTGGCTGGCATGAATAGTAAACCTCATACATCACTTCAAAAGTTCACACACAAGCACAAACTCGTGGGCTCCATGCAGTTCAGCTTTAGCAGGCTACTGAGGCACACTGTATTTTGGCCTGGTTTCATCAGGTTTAAATACTGCCTGTGTATCCTGCATGTCCCTAGTGAGTTACTACTCTCCAAGGTAACCAGATTTAAGCACCACTAGAAAACTAAGTCACACAATGACATTTGCAACAGCAAGCAAGGCAAGCTCCCCTGATGTTACTTCCTGCTATAAGCATCTTATTTTTGTTCCACAGAGACTTCTAGTGGCCAGAGGTGAGAAGCTTCTGCAATTTTTTGACCTTTTAGCTCATCACTAAATCAGTAACAAGGCTTAACAAAATAAAGCCAACAGCTTGCTGGGAACTTGAGCATAACAGCATCGACTCATTTCATATCTGCAAGCTGACAGAATACCCAGAGACAACACAACTTCCACAGGCTTCCTAACATTCATGGGTAACAGTCACACCATGGCAGAAGAAACAGAGCTACTTAGCTTTACTGTACAATTGGAAACAACTTAATAGAATGAAACACAGGAACACATGCACTCACAAATGGAACCATCAGCACAACTCTAACAGAAATGGTCCTGTAATATTGCAGGTCGTGTTTTGTCAACTAAAGAACTTCCCAAACCTAAGTTGCCTTAAACTTAGTTTTATCTTCACAACCCAAACCCTTCAATGGAATCAGTCTGAAAACATCTCCTGAAGTCATAGGACTAGTTCACTACATAGTGAAGACTCAAAGTCAAAGAAAAACTGATTGTAGGAATAGGGTAAGTACAAATATCTAAATTCTTCACCTTACTCTTTCACTTGTGGTCACTGAAAGGAAGATCTTCACCTTAAAAAAAATCATTTAACACTTGACAACATCATTAAAACAAACATACAAACAAAAAGCCTGTATTACATATTGATTTAGAGACCAGCTCTTTCAAAACCAAGACAGCATAACTAGAAAATTAAAAAAACCTGGTCCCATTTTTGTATTCAAATACTGATTGTAAGTAGGAAAAGAATACAGTACATGCAATAATATCAAAACCCTGTCCTCCAGTACACAACCAAAAGTAACTAGGGAATTAGAAAAAATCCCTAGTTACTGCTTACCACAGACAACATAGGGGACATTTCAGAAGACTAGTAACATAAAAATCAAAATGATCACACCATCTGTCCCTCATTGGCAAGGATTTGCTGGCTAGGTAAAAATTATGTGTCATACAGGAAGCATAAATTTTATATCAAAAGTAGTCCTCTAAGTTACAACTTCACCTCTGATTAAATAGTTCCCTTACATATAAACTAACTTATAATATGCTTACTTGGAGAAGGCTACAACTACGTTATCTAAAAAAAAATATTTTAAAAAGTGCTGTGAAACAGAAGCAGGATTTCTCTCTGCCCACACTCAAGTTGACTAAAACAGTTACACGATTATACCCAATAAAGTATTACTACTTCTAGAAAACCAAAACAAAACACATAAAATACAAGCTTGATGCACTTGACTCTTCCCAATGATTAGTTTTGGTTTTTGCCAATTAACCACTTCCCCAGAGCTTGGTGATTTGCTGCCTAGTATTTGAATCCTAGTTTTATCATGACACATTATAGTCAATACAACATTCTGAAAATCCAACAGTTCAAGAAAAAACATTGCAAAAGTCCAGGGAATAACCAGCAAGAAAGAAACCCACCTTCTCCTCAGAACCATTTATGAGCACTGCTAGTCACCAAATGAGAGAAAATGGTCCCAAGTAACACTTCCACAGCAGAAACACTACAGCTCAACAGCCCAGATGTTGCTCCTTACAGCTGTCTTGCAGGAACATCTAACACTCACAGTAAAGCTGAGTACATTAAGAGAATATTGCATTTTTCCATTGAAAAAGGATCTTCAGTTCCCATGTGCATGTTGTGACCTTTAGGTTTCATTTGATTGATTGGTAAATATTTGTTTTATGAACCCAGTCACTACCACTACTGTACAATAGTTCTACAATCATGCAAAAAGAATGCTGTGTTTCTTCTTAAAGAGCAAGACTTCACCTTAGGTCCTAAAGAGGAAGAAGCATTAAAAGAAAATAAAATAAATTTAAAACAAACCCACAACAAAAAAACCCTCACAGAAACAAAAAACCATAACAAAATAACCCTTTAACAGATATGCAAAAAATTAGCTCCTAAAGCATGGTACTCCTGTGACAAGCTCCATTCTTCCATACTATTTGGAGTTTGGTTGTGGCCTTTCTGAACCACTGCAATCAAAATAGTGAATACAAATAAAATTGATTAAAGAGAGTTTGATCTATAAACCCCTTTCCATTAATGAGAATCTCTATCAACACAGCTACCCTGAAAAGTAGAAATGTTTGCTATCACTGTTTCAGTACACACTTGACAGTCAGTGACAGAAATAGACTTTATTTTACCTTTACTTTAGAGTACATATATTCAAGTGTTCTGTTTGGTGATCCATTGCATGGTGCTTTAGGAAAAGACATAGGAATCTTCATCCCATGCTCTTCCGGTTAGCGACCTCAAGAAAGGCTAGATGGAGCCAACCTGAATCCAAGAAATATGATGTCCTCTCACATTGAGCCTGCACTACGAAAAATATGATTACATCAAAACACCCCCCTAAACTCAGAATGGCAATGAATGTAACAGAGCATGGACTTTTCTTATTGTTTCACATCCAAGCATTAATGGTGCACTGTGGGAAAACAACTGTCAATTCAGCTGACTGACTAAACTGAGACAGATATTAAGTGCTCTACAAATGATTCCAGGAACATATATGTAAACAGAAGTGTTTGGCCTCCATGCTAAGTGGCATTTCTGAAAGTGCTGGGATTTGGAAATCTGTCCTGCATATTTCCAAAAGCAATGAACTTACATTCTGTTTGACAGGATTAATAAAGTGTTTTGGAGGTTAACTCACTTTGGTCATGATCCCAAAGAACAGTTATATTAAGCAGTTTCAGCTATCCTCCTCATCATCACTAATAAGGTCTCTTTTATCGACGCAGGTCTCTCGCTCACGCAGGAAGTCCTCGCGAATGGCTTCCAGCTCCGTCAGCTCCAGGCGCACTTTCTCCAGGTGATAGGCCCTGCGGTTCCTGATCTGGCGTAAGGGAAAAGGGTTCAGGTCTCCAAAAGCAATAGCAGTCAGTTTCCTGCAAGATTACACAATGGTAGAAGACAATAATTCATATTTGGAGGGCTTTTAAACTTCATCCCTATCGACTTTTATCATATGTCACATATCTCTGGTCAATTTCACACTTGATAGGTCTCAGATGTTACCAATATTTCAAGAAATTTCTGTAAAGCATTCAGGCTTAAGGTTATTTCAAGTGATAAAGTGTAATCAAACACTCAAGAGTTCCCCAAGCCACCTGTAAACTCTGCTATAAAGATCACGGCCCTGCAATGCTGAACAGAAGACATAAGGTTGGGTTCTTGGCTTCACTGAATACTTGGTACATCCAGTTACCCGTTACAGATTGGATAACTTCCTCCATAGAACCCACGGCAGCTCCTTCAATCCCAAACCACTCAGCTCTCCAGTTAACCAAGATAACCTGACAATCAAGAGACCACATAAAGCCAGGGACAACACAGACGTGGACAAGGATAATACAGGACATGGACAAGCCGAAGTTTCCAATACAGTGAGAATGCTCTGGGGGTTCTGCCGGCCAGAGTACAGAGATCTCTGGATCAGTGTCAAGCCAAACTTGTCAGGGCACAATGCAAAGCACCACAGAGGATCCACCCCCCTTCCAGAGGAAGGAACTGCATCACCCATCACCCGTCACACTGCATCATCCCATCTTGCAGTCCCACCAAACCCAGCAACTGGTCAGTCTAATCAGTCCAAAAAGATTGCATCCAACTACATCATTATTGCTGATCTACACCCAAAAACATCTTTGTTTACTAAGGAAAAAAGAGGAACCAGAATATTTAATTTATTCTATTTGAATTATCAGAAATAAGTATTAAGAAAACTTCTTTGGACAATTTATTTAATGGTAGGTTTGTATTTCTGAGTGATTCTTTTGATTCTGATCAAAAGAATGATTTCCTGCTATTTCTACAGAGACATATTCCAGCAGCTTCTCTACCTGTGCACAACATGCCATGGCTCTGTAGAAAAACCCAGCTATGACATCCTGTAACTAGAATATAATTACGCATGTGTCTGTAGAGACCTTTCTCTTACTACAGAGCTTGAACTTAGAAACTCTGTGCAGAATGATTTTAACCATTCAGAACATCCATGAATTCTGTACAAATAAATATTTCTGAAATTTTCCTCTACAACAGGATCATTTTTTGTCCATATCAAGAAAGACAGACCTCATTCTATGTGCTTCTGTACTGCTCAAATACTGATGATGTAAAACTTGTACAAACATGGCAGAATAAGAAACCAGGCTGTTTGAATCCTGTCTTGTCAACCCTAGCAGGCAAATCCATATTCCCTAGGTGGCACTGCACTGCTTCCACTCTTAAAACCCCAAAAGGCAGAGACTTACAGATCAGCACAGAGCACATTTATATTGCAAGTATCTTTGATGTTCTGAATTCTTTCCTTCTGTTCTCACTTGAGCTCCCCATCCCCCAGTGATCCCTAGTTAGTTCATTTTGTTAACACCAAACTCAGCAATTTTAGAAATCTTTAAAATAGGTTATTTCAGCACCAGAAAGTTTAGACAGGAGAATCAAGACATCATTTCCACAAGTGGAAAAGGAATGGAAAGCCAAATCTTCACCTCTGATTAAATACCAAAATTTTGTTTGAATTAGGTAAGAACAAAAATATTTAATTTTTTTCTCTCTGCATCAATCCCAGCAATCTCTTTCAAGCACAAGATTATTCAGCTTTAACTTATCTCCAGTCAAAAGTGAAACACAAGTAAAAATAATAAAGCTCTTGCAACAGGAGTCAAAGTATAAGCCTCAATTTATGTGGTGTTTATCACATTAAAAAGAAACATCTCAGATTTCAACATACAGTTTTGCTCTAAATTGAAAATTAGTGAGCTTCAAAAGATGTGCAAAACGTTTTCAGACATTAAACTAATTCCAATATGACTTTTTTTTTAAGATAAACCTGCTGCTTTACAGTCTTGAAACCAGGAATCTAAAAACACTAGACCCTAATTTACAAACTGTTAAGTCCTATGCAAGGACTGAAGACTAGAAAAGTATCTCATCTGTATTTATTCTCTGCTTCCAAGTACATCTTAAAGCCAGCTGAACTATGTGGCAGGAGCCCGTGCATTAACCACGCGTAAGAGCTTTAAGCCGGGGGACATGGCTCACATCTTTAATGCTTGAGCCAGGATGTATTTTTATTAATCATAAAACATTTTAGTAAGAAGTTACATCTGCAATGCAGAGGGAAATTTCACCTATGGTTGAAATTCTGACATGCTGCTACCATGATATAACACCTAAACAAGGTAATCTCCTTCACAAGTAAAAATTACTATTTAAGCCTACATCACTTCTGATTTGTCTCTGCTAAATAAAAATGCTCATGACAAATCCTAGCAGTTGGTTGCATCTCTAGTTGCTTTATATACGAATTAGGATCTAGATGAAAACAACATCAAAGCCATAAGACAGATATCTTCCTTGGCCCACTACAAGTCTTTCAGTACCACCCCAGTGTGAGTTACCCACCTGGCATCAAGGATGGTGCGTGTGAAATAACGAAGGTACTTGAAAATAGACATTGAATCTTGCAGCTTTAAGATTTCCTCTTCTTTGTACTTAAACAGTGCCAGGGCAAATCGGAATATTACCTGATAAAAATACATACAATATTTGGTACTTTGTAAGTACACTGAGTAAGAATACACTGAGTCTCATGACCATCTTTATAAACCTCCAACAAGACAGGCTGCACTTAAGCCCTTTAATTATATCTCCCTCTATCTCCCTTCCCTGCTCCAACCCCTACTTCCAAAAGCTGGAAAATGTTTTCAATGGTTATACACAGTTCCTCCCTTGTTTTTTTCCTACCCGTCTGTCATGGACTGCAGAGCAAGATGTAACCAAATGTATTCTATTACCATCCGTTAGAACTGGGATAGGAGATCTTCTGTTGATAAGCCAGCTGATAAGAAACTATCCAAAAGCAGCTTCCATTGTCTCTTCCACAAAGGGGTAAATGGCCCATCAAACCTTTTCACATCCCATTGTGAGATGCTCCGCCCAGAGGGGGGGAACAAAGCATTCTAACCTAGATATAAGCTGGGACTCTGAACACCACAGCAGCGCTTGCCTACTGGACTTCCAGAGGGTAAGAGCTACTGCTGGATCGTCAGACCCAGTTTGTTACAGGATCACCACTTCAACAGGACCACTGTGCTTAGACTGCTATCACCATAGGGTGTCAGGTTGTATTCTGACTTTGTCAGTGTTTTTTTCTTATTGCATGTATTTTGTTTCCTTTTTATTTCATTTTTTCCCTTTTTCTAATAAATTATATTTCTGACTTGGGGTGCCCCACTGGTCTCGCTTTCTCAAACCAGAACACCGTCATTTTAACTGACAGGAGTTTTGCAAAACCTACTTTAAGCCCCGCACTCAGTAACACTACAGTACTTTGTTATCAGGTAACAAATGAACAAACTCAGCCCATTCAGTTTACCTTTGGTCCCTCATAGAGGAAGGAGTCCCAGATTTTGAAAAGGATGTCACTAACCACGCTGTCCACAAAAACCACAAGAAACCAGTTGAAAGTGATGAGAGTATAATCAACTTTATATTGTTCAAAATGAGCGTGTAGTCGTGGAAGCTTCTCACTCAATAAATCCTTAAACACTCGCTGATCAACCTAAAGAGATGACAAATAGAGTGTTATTGTTCCAATTTTCCAGTACATTATTCAGAGCAAGGCTATTACCAATCTGTAAGTGCATGTTTTTCCAGAGGTAACCAGGAAACCCAGGATTGTCTAGCTCACACTTCCAAACTAGATCCACCCAAAGCACACACAGCTACCCCAGTGCAGATTGCCCTTGTCTGCTTCTCAACCCAGCCCTGATTTCACAGGGCTCCTCACACACAGGTGGGGTGTCTCTAGTACTGGTCACCAGTTCTGCACTGGTGCAGGAGCACAGGAGCAGAGAGAATGATGGGCAAACACTTGGCTGGAGGAGGCAGCCTGGACCAGAGCATCACCTGGAAGCAGGAATGCTACAGTGGCTATCACCCACAGCGCTGCAAATGCATTCTCACCCCGCCCTCCCCCAGAGCCCCGCAACACCATACCCCCAAATGTGAGGAAAGGAACAATAACACAGCTCAGGGTTGTGAAGCTATCGATGAGAAGGGGGGGTAAGAACTACAGCTCCAAGCAGGACACTGAACAACTATCTCAATGTTACAGTAGTTGTCCAAACAATGGTGCTGGTGCTTGGAACCCACTCCTGTCAACTCCACTCCCATCCCCTTCCAAAGAGGCCTATCAGACAGTTGCAGAGAAAAGCTGTTGACTGGCTGCAGTTTACAGGACCAGGCTTTATCCCAGCAGAGCACATACCTGGGATCCCAGCAGTGTCTTAGTATAATAATCACGAGGCATGAAAACTTCCACTATTGTTACTAGACACCAAAAAGCATCTTCCTGTTCCAAGTACAGAAGTGCAATTGCTACCAACCTAAAAACAGGGTTTATTTGGAGGAGAAGATTATTATAGATACAAACTACAGTAAGAACCATTACAGTGAAGTACTTTTTTCTGTTCAGCAGAGATAAATGTATTAACAGCAGAGCACTGAACAGCAAAACTTGAAGTTTAAGATGGGGCAAAATCATACCTTCTCAGCCACACCAAGTATTTGTATTCAGCTAAATAAGAAAACAAAAAATGCAAAAAACTTACTCTAAGAATTTCTTGAAGTGGTGTTGCCAATTTTAAGAGCTCTCGAAGCACAGAATCTAGTTTAGAAAGTTGTTTATTCTAAGGGTGTAAGGTGGAGATTTCCACATTACTACTACTGCTACCACCACCACCTCACCACCTCTACTACATGACTCACTGCTTCTATTCTACTACTTTCTTCAGTGCTCAAAAGATAATGCTGCTCTGAGTTCAAAATCCTATTCTAGTACATAAAATAGTGCACAAGTGGATATCTATAGTATTACATCATGGGGATAAAACACGGTGTTAGACCAACACACCTGATTCAAGTAGCACCTTCTTTTACTACAGCTCTCCAAGTAGCAAAGCTATTCTGGCAAAGGCCAACTGCAATGAATCAGACTTTTTCTTGGCATTGTAACACAAGAATCCCCTTTAAATTCTGCAATTCTGATTGAAGACATCAGTGGAAAATGCTGAAATGTGTTGCCTTAACAATACAGAAAAAGCTTTCAAGCATTTTTTTCTGCTTGCTTTAAAAGAAAAAACCTAACAAATTTTTGCACAAAAAAGTAACACAATCCCCTATAACTGACATGAAATCAATGTAAAACTACATTTAAGTAGCTCATTTCTTAAGAGTTAATTCCAGTTCCAGTTTTGATGCCAAGTAGATTTTACAAAATTTATTATCCAGGTCAACTGCTTTTTTCATTGGTTTAAAAAAATGTGATAGTTATTTGTTTATCATAAATTATGAGCATACAACCCGTAAGGCAAACTGCTGCTAGAAACCATGTTGCTATACATGGGAGTTGAAAGGCTCACTAAGTGTTTCACTGCATAGTTATTGACCAAGATAAGCAAATTCTTACCTGTTGAGCCCTTGGCAATATCCTATATCAGGATTTCTCCAGGAAAATGCCAGCAGCACATTTCGCAGCTTCTGGATCCCTTCAGACGTTGGGGAGGAGTAATGTTTGTTGTTTGGCAGAGTCCTCAAAAGATCCAACTCAATCTGTTTAGATGCGGGATTTGGTTTTTCCAGAGCTTTTTGAAGCAAGATTTGGAAGTAGCCGGGTACTGCATTGTCCTTGAACTTTTTAACATGGAGATTGACACACCATTTCCACATCTTGGAACGGTGTTCATGCGGAATTCCAGACCGAATAAGGTTCTTCAGTTCCACACAGCGCATCATCTCTCTATTCATTGTGCTTGCAAGATAGTTTTCCCATTTCACTCCTGTGGAGATCTCTCGATTTTCACTGAGTGAAAGTGATCTCAAGTCCAAAGCTCGTGATTTTGCTACTAGTTTCTCCTCATCATCATCCTCTGGGATAGTCTGAAAACCATATATATCATATTCACTGAAATAGAGAGAAAGAAAAAAAATTTTAAAAATATGTTCAGTAGCCCTGAAACTCTCAAGTTCCCACCATAAATTTACTTCAAAGCCACTCTCCATAGCTCTCAAGTTCTTCTTAATAAACACTTTCCTGAAGTATATTCTTTATTTAACAATTACTTTTACAATTCCATATACAAAAGACCTGGCAATCATGTTCCTGTATATATTACTACACAAATTAAGCAATTTATTTAACAACATGGTCGAGTTGGAATGCATCCATTTCCTCAGCAGCTCACCTTCAGCAGCTGTAGGGCAATACCTTCGTCTAAGTTTGATATTGTGTCTCAATTAATGAATAAATATGTCAGTGAAACTTCCTAGTGTGACCATGTCCAGGACTCCCTAGCAGCCACACTCCCAAGAGAGACTGTCACTGCTGGGTCCAAAGTCCCCCAACAGTCCCCACTCAGCTCCTGCACACCCCACACTCAGTGGGGTTTCCTCACACTCAGGCCAGGTTTCCTCATAGCTTCCATCCCAGCTTCCCTTGGCAGAGTCTCAGGCTCCATAAAAACACTTTATTCAAGGCACACAGACACAGCCTGGTCTGTGCCACAGACCGGGGCTTTCAGCCCCTCACAATCCCAGTCTTAACAGCCCTCCTCCTCCTGAGTCCTCACTCTGTCTCCCAGCGTCCCTCACCAGGCTGGTGCCACCAGGCCCCGTGGCCCCTCATCTTCCAGATTAGACTACCCAGAGCTCAATCTGCATCTCAATCTGCACCAGATATCGTCCCCAAGACAATGTATTTATACAACTAAAAGGATTTCATGACCATTCCCTCATTAATGAAGGGAAATACAATAAATAACCCAAACCTGCAAATAAATTCTCACTGTCTGTTTTCCAGTGTTATAATAGAGCCCACTGGCCAAGACACATACATTTAATTTAATAGGACCAAACTACCTGACCAGGTGGGGTTTGAAAAATGCTTGTTCTGGTTGTTCACTAGGTTCTGCTTTCAAGGCATCTTCCAGTAACTGTGTGATAACCTCACGTGCAGGACTTTGATCCTCAGAACAAACAGGAGTTTTCATTTCTTGAAGCAAGATCAAGTATTTACTTTCAATCTGGCAGAGTTTGGCTTCTAAGCTGGTATACTGCAGAAAACAATACATAATACAAATCTTCAGACACTTGGTACTTCTTTTAAAAACTGGCTCAATGCTATTCTATTGGTTTATGCTGCTTAGAAACATCTAAGTCAAGAACAGCCAGCTTAACTTTCCCATTTTTGTAACACCGGGAAACATAAGGCAGCATAGTAGACCAGATGTTTCCCACCACATATATTTCTGCATACGGAAATTCTGAGCAACCCTTAATTATCACTGCATTGTATGAAATACCTTAAAAGAACAAAATGGTTGCATTGTAGCAGCTTTAGTCCATGCATGTTTGAACAAGGACAACTTAAGTGGCATATGAGTTAGGCAATAGCATGTAAGAATTGAAAGCACACACCTCTGTGCCAAAAATACAGTATTTAAGCCTGGCCACTGAGTGCATGGCTTCCAAACAACTAAAAGCAAAGCCTACCAAACCAGCTACAGGTATCAAACATTAGTTACAGATGACTGCATTTTCCCTAACCCCAAGCACTGGAAATCTTTATTACTTACCTGCAACATCTCTACATTCAAATTCATCCAGACAGAAATGACATTCACTATACCAGTCATCCTTTGTGCTCAGGAGAAAGCTCAATAGTGACCTATCAAATCCTTACACATCCTCTCACTGACCTTTAAAAAAAATCATTACAGCCTTAATTCTGAGGAAACAATGTTTTCAGACATGTACATGCCTTTGTTCATAAGTTATCAAAACGTTCCACCGGGTCACACAATTTTAAAAGCAATTACTTCTTTCAAGAATCCATTCAGAAAGATTGGTCTGTAAGGACTGAGAGGGCTTTCGGTTTTTTTTTAAGCTATCATATTTAATACATTTAAATGGTTCCATTTCCTGGGTAGGTTTACAGCTGAAGTATGGAAAACTGCTTTAGACATTGCCAAGTGAGAACATGCTGACCTTTGCCTGCCACTCTCTCTCTCTTGCTTCTGCATTTCTTCGAAGAGTAGAAAGTTCCAAAATCTCCTTATTTAAAAATTTATTCTGGGTCTTATAACCCTGAAGATTGTCCTGTTGATAAAAAAAAAAAATGAAGTGGATTATGTCTGTCACATAAAAATCACCTTAGAGCACAGGAAGAGCAGCTACTAATAAGATTTCAATTAAAAATATCAGGCTCAATTCAAGTATTATTTTTGGACTTCATGTAAATGAAACACACATGCCAAATATGAGCACAGGGTGGTGCTGTGCCTCACCTGCATCCCTCCCAGTGCTCCACTGCCTGTGGAAGGCAGCTGGCTGCTGTCAGGGAACAGGCAGGGAGAACAGGCACATGCAAGCTGAGCCCATCCCAGAGGCCACAGCAACACAAAAAAGCGGGGATAAATGCCCCCTGGGTTTTCACCACCCTCACCAGCCCTCATTAAAAGTACAAGTTTCATGCCTGCATCCATATAAAAAGATAAATCCTTAGCAATGACCTTCCCTGCCTAATCCACTCAGATCCTGGCTACAGATACTGCCTCTGAAAGCTGAGCCTGTGGGATGAGGCTGGTACCCTCCCAGCAGTCACAGGACTCTCACACTCCCCAGCACCTATGAGCTCTGTCTGCTTTCTGCCAAGACCACTGACTTCTAGTTTCAAATTCATTTATTAAAACTTACCAGGCTCACATCTAAGAAAGAAAATTATGTATGTTTAAGCATATTTTAAGCAACTTATTTATATTTCAAATTCTTTGGAATGTTAATCAATTTGAAACACAACATTTACCCAAAGGCAAGAAAGCCTGTTTAGAGCAAAGTGGATAACTTCAGTAACTCCATTAAGAATTTGTGACACATTCTGAGAGGTATGTTAAAGAATAAAAATAAAGCATTAGTAGGAGCTGTAGCAGCTTTAGTAAAACAGGTTCTTATACTCCTCCCTCTTTTTTTGTCTCCTCAGAGCTTCCCTTTGCTTTTCCACATGCTCTGTTGCCTCACTTCTGATATTTAAAATAAAAAAACCAAAGCAAGCTTTCTGTTTGTTTTCTCCAAGCTTATATTTTCCTCTTATCCTTAAATCCTTCCTGCTCCTTTGATTATTTCTTACATCTCTTTTGCTCCACAACAATGATTAATTTACTGAAAGGATAGCCCTGCACGAGACATGGCCCAAAGGAAGGAAGTTCTGGTTAGATTGTCACATAACAGCTCAAAGTGGAGGTTCCAAGCTGAGAAAGCCACTGTTGATGAGTGTCCTAGGGAACTGCTGGAGTGATCTCAAACAGTACAGCAGACTAAAAAGTACTTTTACAGAGAGAAGAGATTCTCCTGCGCATCAAGACAGAGACAGTGCACTTACTTTTAGTCTGTCCAGTTCCTGCAGTTCCTTATTAGTACAGGTGGCCGTGGGGGAATTTATTGCTCCGCTTTGAGAGGATGTGCTGTCCTCACATTCGCTGAGTTGACGAGAGAGCTTCATGATGACTTCATCTTTAGCTTGAATAGTTTCCATCAACATTCCCAGCCGTTCATTGAGTTCTCCAACTTTACACTTCAGATTCTTGACTTCCTGCTGGAGACTATCTTTTTCCAGATTTAACTTTTCAAGTTGATTGTTGAGGCCCAAAATCTGGTCATCTTTTTGGTGCAACAGCTCTAATGTACCTTTGGGAACCCCCTCACAAAGGCGGCTTGCAAAGTATTTATCATATTGGGAAGATCGGACTGTTTGCTGCAGAAGTCGAACAAGTTCCTGAGAATTAAAAAACAGAAAAAAAAACTGATTAAATTTTAAGTTCCTAAATTTTATAGCTTAGAAATCGAACATTGAGCAAAACAAAGTTTCTGCAGTGGGTTAAGACCTCATGCTGGTGTTTTAAAGAGAAAAGGAAACACTTTATGACATGATTTCTAGCAAGCTAACACCTTACAATGACTGGCCTACAAAGATGGCTTCAATGTCCTTCACTGAGCTAAGGATCCTGCCTGAAATGCCTACAACAGCTTAAAGAAAAGGAGTGGACAGCTGAGGCCCAGCAGTTACTTGGAAGCTTGTCAAGTTACAAGCAAGGCATCCTGTTGTAGGATGAACAGGAAGAGGCTTAAGCCCAAGAAGTTAACAGGAAATCATTACAGAAAGAAAAAAGCAAAGGTAACGAAGAGCTCTCTTCTCTAACAAATGCAGAGAAAATAAAAGGAAGTCAAAAACAAACGCTGCTTTGTCAAAAAGGAAGTCTATGAAAGGCTGTTTAGAAAATCTTGCCACAGAAATGACCACCTAAGACACTTTTTTTCTTATTATTAAAACAGAAGCAGCTGTGAATGCAGTGTTGCACTAGACCAATGAGATTTCCCACAGCAGCAGGCTCAGAAGCTCAAATGTACTCCTAGGAAAGATAATGCCTAAAATGAGTATAAATATGGGGCTCAGACTCCTCCTTTGGTTTCCCTTTGATCACCTCACACAAAGGAAAATATAAATAGCAGAAGCAGTAGCTCCACATAAGATCTAAAACCTTTTTCTTCTAAAAATGACTGTAAGTTCTTTAAGATAAAACCAAGGTACTGAATAAATTGGAGTTACGAGGGCACACAAGCATGACCATCACGTGCGTGCAGTCTATATAGACACATTATGGTTAGGCCTATCTTACAAAACCCCTCCTGAGGAGAGAAAGAAGCCAGGTCTATTTCTCACCCACTGCACTACCACTGAAAAAATCAAAAGACAAACAAAGAGAATCTGAAAGGAGAAGTTCCCAAGATATTTTATTACATACGGAAAAAGAAGCTATGACTATCAGCCAGGATCCTGGCAGACACCGAACAAGTTAACTGCAGAGAACAAGGAAGAGAAATAAACCAATTCAATGAACAGTGTGCAAATGGAAGTTTTATTCAGGGCTCTTATCTTCAACAGATGTAAAAGATGGTCCTTCTTGTTTCAAGACTTTTTGTACACAAAGCTTTGTTTAGAACCATCATTTTATAATAACCAACCAGGTCTTAACACAGTGAGATGGCCAGAAAGGCTAAACTCACAATCACCTGCCAGACCCATCTGCTTTTGTGCACTTTGCCTGAAGGTTTAATTACCTTTTGGCTCAAAAGATCTTTCTTTAGCTTCTCCAACTCTTCCTGCTGGCTTTGATACTTCAGTTGCAGTTCAGAGACCAGTCTGTTCCCATTGCCAGAACACCACTCTGTTGGGGAAGAGTCGCTGCTGTTGCGGTTTTTGCTTGATCCAATCATATCCTTCAACGGGCGCCTTGCTTTGTGTGGAATGCGGCCAAAATCAAATGGAAAAGCTGAACTAGAGAGTCCTGCATAAAACAATTCTTTCTAGTTCGGTTCACATTGTAAAAAGGCATTTCAAAGCATTCAGATTTCCTTAAAAAATATACTCATTAGACTTTGAGCAGCTTTCAAACCACTCAATACAATAGTGTTAAACATGCCTCATTTTCCAAGTTGCTTCCTTTGGTGGGAAAAAAAAAAGCCCAAAAATCTTCTCCCCTCCCAGATAAAAGACTTGGCTCATAAATTAACACTTTTCATATAAGACATGAAGAGAATTTTACAATTCACTACAGAAAATAAAAGGTATCTGTAACTACAGCAAAGTAAACTTTGCTTCAAATAATCAGAGCAAAACCATCTCTGATATCACAGCCTACTGCTCATGTAAGAGGATTCAATGTAAGATTTCACCTCCACATACAGGATATTTTCTAACAGATTACATCAATTGGATGTCACCTAAAGTGCTCTTAAAGAGATGTAAAAACATCTTGACAAGGTTATTCCGAACACTGGTGAAATCTGAGAACCAGTTACAATACACAGATGAGCTGCTGCTCATGTCCATCCCTGCTTCTGCCTCATTTCAGAAGCAAGCCAAGGTAACAGGTACATACACAGAGTCTAAAGGCAATTCTGCTTCAGTGGGTGACATTCAAGCAAATAATTACAGACATCAGCATTTCCCTTAGCATTCTTACTTTGCAACTCATGGGACAAAGCAAACCAGTAGCATACTCAGGAAACCCAAAACAGTGGATAATAAGGCTTTGTCTTTATTCTCTTGTATTTGAAGGGCAGAGGACCCCAAACACATCCTAAGAAATTGATTTTTTAAAAAGTAGTTCACAAAGCTCTGGATGTGGTTTATGAAGAAAAAGATAAGCTTCCACTTCTCTCCTGGAGACAGACATAACACAGCACTCTGCTAAACAAGGTAATGCATATGATCCCCTTCCCTCCTCCACTTCTACCTTTACTTCCTTCTGCCAGGTGTTTCCTTTTTTCTTCCAGAGCCATTGAGTCCTCCAAGTCTTTTGGGGTTGGATCCAGCAGTTCCCACTCCTCAGTGGTATAAAATATACTCCTGCGATTTTCATTACTTCCTTTTCTTAAGGAGGACATGGAATTTCTGTGAAAAAGGCAGCAGGAAAAAGTGACCAATATTTCTCCATTTTGCATTATTTTTATAAGGGGCTTTTCACAGTTCAAACAGTGCAAACCAAAAATAAGCCAAAAATCACAGACAAAACCAAAATACCAAATAAAAGCTCTAAGAAAATAAAACATATGCTACCAAATAGCACTTGTAATCAACAGCTAAATTCCAAGAACAGAAGAATTATTTTACTTTAATGCCATGGTCTTTTGCATTGGTTTTAGCCTTGTTTTTGCAGCAGGCAAGTACAAAACAAAGTTAGGATTTACAAGCAGCATCTCTTTATTGATCAGTTGTAGTTCAGAATTTTAAGGTTACTGCCAAGCATTAAACTGAACAGCATGCAGTCAAAATGTATGTACATTGTAGCTCCATACTGGGGATTAATGGAAAACTTGGGATCATCCAAGAGACCTGCTGCAGCTGAAATGCTGATGACAAGACTCCTTTGCAGTTTTTCTTTTCTACGGTGGAACATGGCAAATTATCTGCAAGAACATTTCAGGGGCAGCCTCTGAACTCCAGCCAGATAATTCTATAGGAGAACAATACATTTCCCAGCAGGATGAGATTACCTGACCCAGGTCCCCCACAACCATCACGCACTCAGGAAATATCCACTCTTACATCCATGAGTATTAACATAACTCAGTATTGCAAAGCCTTTGTTCAACTACGTAAGGACATTCCAAATCAACCCATATTAACCAGTTTCATATTTTAGGCATAAAACTAGAAATATATTTAGTATCTCAGCATTTTCTACACAGTCTGTGCAAGCTCACTAAGTTGCTTTCACTCAATCATCCACATTCTCTCTTCAAAACTTAAGCAGAAAATAACCCATATTACACTTTCAAGATCATTTGATGATCCAAGCCAGTCTTTCAGCTTTGCAAGAGATTTAACATCAACATGAACTCTAAGTCAATCAT
>WBNO01030480.1:0-20052 GCA_013400575.1 Peucedramus taeniatus
TTTTTTTTTTCCTTTTTCCTTTTCTGGAAAATGTAGTAATGGGTTGTATCTTACTCCAAATTTTTAGGGCATATGTGAAGTTGAGTTAACAAACATTCTCTGTGTAAGTTGTACCTGAGTTAATAATGTCTATAAGGTTTATGCTGGAGTCTCAAAAATTTCAGCTCTGCACACCCGATAAGTATCCTGCATCACAACTGACATGTAACTTGTGGCATGTGTTTGCACCTGCATGTTCTCACTGAGTTTAAAATTTTGCAATAAGATTAGGCAAGGTTTGAAGTTGTTGAAAGTATCGAATGAGACAGAGGGAGCTATGGGTTTAACCTGCCTCTCCAGGGACTGTGACTAGTCCTGCTATTCTTTCCTGTTACTTCCAGTAACTGCATCAGGCAAATGCAGATGTAACTGAGTATAGTCCGATCTCTCAACAGTAGCATCTTGTTGAGCTGCTGTTTTGTGACGGATTTCTAATAACTGTGTGTAAGCAAGACTACTGCCACCTTTGAGAACCCAGCTGAGATGTAGGAGGGCTTCTTGCCCTCTTGTGCCTGTAAAAAGAAAGATGGTTTGGGGTGCCAAAATCTATGCTTGTGTGACATTGGTGTTTGACATGATGTCTGTGGTATTACACAGAGACTGTCACTGGTAGTCACATTAGAGTAGAATGGTGTTAAAATGCATGAAGTGATGTATATCTTCCTCTTCAGTGTTGTTGCCTCTGCAGAACTAGGAGGAATTAAAAGTGATAATGCCACATTAGAGCCACCACGTAGGTGAGTAACATAGCTAAGATGCATGGTGAGCAGACTTCAGTGGTTAGGAGCCATTTTTATAATACTTATAATGAACAATTGCATCTTAAAGACTTCTGCATTTGTGCTGATTTCTAACATTGTTTGGCTTCACCTGTCCAGATCAGTCAATTAATTTTGTTGTGTTAGATTTGTGGCATTCATCTCCAATAAGCATCCCAACAAGCATGAGCCTTACATAAATATATGGTAAGGTTATGTGAACATAAGTGTTTGAAGGATTCAAACATAAACTAAAAATGAGATTAAGTGAAAAAATGGAACAATTGTGTCAACAGAGTGGCAGGTTTATTGATTTGAGATGTCCATTACAAGTTTTTGTTCCAGGGACAGTTGGTATTCAACACACCGGGGAGGAGTTAATTTGGCAATTCTTTTTTTTCCCTCCCATCTGCTTTGCACCAGTTAGTGTTAGGAATCAGTAGTTAGTACAGTTCTTTCTCATTTACGGAACCTCCTAAACAGTGTGAAACCAGCATAGCCAGCTCATGTAGCTGGGGTTTGCCTTTAGCATATGTTGGGGGCAACATTTGGATAAACAATTCCCATGTACATCTGCAGCATTTCATGCTCCAGTNACTAGCTTACAGGTCTCAGGATTCACTGAGTCATCATCTTCCACCAGCATGCAAAATTCAGACTTGCTCAGATGTGACCTTGTGCACGTATACACTGGTGTCTAGGCTGACCTCTGTCAGGATCTGTATTCTAGATGGATTGTCATTCTGCTTTAGTGTGTCAGCCCTTGCATTTGTACAACAGACCCTTTACTCATGTTATATTTGTTCCTTGTATTTTAGCATTGTCCTATTTTAATAAGTTGTACCTTGGAAATAGGTGATTATTTATTTCGAAACCTGGTGTTGTTTTTACTCCTGATTATGTCTGACCTTGGCAGCTCTCTGGTTTCATCAGGATATACAGTATATTTGACAGACAAACTATGTTAGCAGGGTGTAAATTAAATTCCAGTGGGGATGCAAGGCTTCAAGGATGCACCGATACATTTTTCTGGAATGCTGTTGACATTCTGGAAACTGTTTTGTGTGAACAGAAAATCATAATGCTTCTAAACAAAAGCCTTTTTGGAGACAATGGTGGTGTTGTTATGCCTGTGATCTTACTGTATATTTGGGATAGACATTATACAACAGTTGCAGAGTAAAAAAGCAACCTGCTTTTGTGATACATTTTCAGAAACAATTGCGTTGAATCCCTTAGATTGTATCATTTAAGACAGTCTAGATGTAGTCTAGTGGCTACAGAAGAGGAATGGAAGGATCGAGGGGGTTTAGCTAAAGCTTGCCTGTTTTTCCATGGTGCTAGAAGCCGGAATAAGTTCTGGCACATCAACTGTGCCAGCAGACCACACATCATTCAGTGTCCTTTAGCTCACAATAATACACAAGGTTGAGTCCAGCTATTGGATGGTATGATAGGCCCTCCTAAAATGCTTGGCAATGGTATATACTAGAACTGGTGTGAAAGTGATTCTGTTCTATAAGCTTCATTTTCTATTTATGAAATAGAAATGCTGATGTGCTAGAAAATTTTGTAGGCTGTGAAAAGCATGTGATGTGATTGTATTTGCTATGCTTTGATTTCAGTGCTAAAGAACATGTACAGTTGATTTACATAACGAATCAAAACAGTGTCTCCCACAATGCAGGTCAGGATTTTTTTTCAGAGGATTATTTAGGGATTACTTAGGTTTATTTTTGCAGGAAAAGGATGAGCCCTACAGTGCAGTCCCACAACTGTAATCCACCTTGTTGCTGTGTCCAGTTTACATCTTCCTTTCTGTTGGAGTTTGCAACCTTCCCTGCTGATTTCTGCGTATATGGTTGGCCTCATCACTGCTCATCTGCAGAAGATGGACTGACATGCTTTACAGTCCTGTATGCCTGGAGAGTTGCTAGCTTAATTTGGTGACAAATAACCCTCAACAGAAAGATCTATTCAGACGTCATTCCTAGGACTATAATAATATATAACCCCTAACAATATCTTTGATCTTTAAAGTTCCAAGTGACTGGATTCCTAATTCACCCAGTTATACATTCATTGCCAGATGGAGCAGTGTACTTCCTGAAAGCATTATGTGCTGCACAGCAGGAGGTGCATGCAAGCGGAACTGCTATAACAATACTAATGATGATCATTCTAGTGATGGCCAGTGTCTGCACTCCAGTGATTTATACTGTTGTTGTAAAGGAAAAAGGTCTGGTCCACAGTGTTCAGGAAAACTACTGGAATGCCCCTAACATTAGCTTACTAGTTAAAAATGCAGAACGTATTGGAGTATTTCATTTCAGTAAATACAGTCTGTTGTTTTGGTTTTTTTTTCCTATCCCTCATTCCTTCCAGAGAATATGGAGTTACATCTGATTGATGCTAGGTATAGGCTAGAGCTGTGAATATGAACTGCTTAGCCAAAACAAGTCACCTAGAATTAAGATAAACTTTCACGGTTGCTCTACTTCAGACATTTTTTGTTCCAAGCACTGTTATAAAACAGTGGTGGAAGATGAGTAATTCTGGCATTAGTTTACAGCTGTTTCCTCAGGCTGAGCTAAGCATCATCATCAGGGCTTACAGAAGCAAGATTCGGGATTGCTTAAAGGTAGATCGTAGGACCAAGGCACAATGAAGTTGGTCTGGAAATGCAAAACTGGTGCATGCTGTAAATAAAAGTTTGTCTCATGCTGTTTATGAGCTAAGAGTAAGGTCCAGTGGCTGATTTTCATTTTAGAGTTGTACAACATTATTTCTTACTGCAGGAATACCATTGGGTTAACAACTTGGGGAGGGAGCAAAAAAAGGGTCATGGGGCACTTCCATCATGGCCCTGGGACAGAGTTTGCCTCTAGTGCCAAAGTGGGGAGCCAAGACCATCTCCCATGGATCATGGAAAAGGTGAAGAGCAGAGGCCCCATCTTCCATCACTTGGCTCCCTGCTGTGGGCACCTGCTTCCTGTGTGGCATAAGGAAGTGTATGATACANGGAGAAGCCCACAGGAGGGCTGAAGGGAGATTATGCTTTACCCTGGGAAGGTCTGGCAGGAGGTTGCTGCTTTCTGTAACTGTCTCAGAAATACAAGTGGGGAATTCAAAGTACAAGACAGATGAACAAAGAAGGCAACAGAGTGGAACTAGTAACAGCCCCAGGGAAAACCAGAGCAGACAGGGAAGAGTGTTACAAAGTGCTCATCAAATTTACATGCAAATAGTAATGCTAACATTGTACATGATTAACCAGAATACCCTGCAAAGTCAAACGGGAATGAATAAGACAAAGACTTTGTGCAGCTCTGAAGCATTTGGCTGTTACTACTACATGAAACTGCTGGCAATCTGCTTTGTGAGCAGAGTTCATGGCATCTGTGTTTACATGCTGCACACTGAATTTAGCAAAAAATAATTTAGTTAATCAGGAAAAGCAATTTATTATAGATATATATAGATCTTAATACTCTGAAAGAGTGCATACTGTCATTCAAGTTCAAATGTGAAAGATGAACAATTATGGTAAGAAATCACATTGGCAAGAGTTTTTGGTGAAAACTTTGGAGAAAATCAACTTGGAAATAAGATTCTGACTCTGGAATTTTCAAAACCCTCTGGTCTTCTCTCAAGGAAACACTGCTGCCTTTGGACCCATGGATGTGGTTCAAAGGTAAGTCTGTCTTAGTGTCTGTTCACTGCCATCAGAGGCTACAGAAATAATTCACTAGAACAAAATCAGAAGACTGACCTTTCAAAACACTTAACCAGTGCTGAAGTTCCCACCACTTACAGTTTTTACCACTATAAACAAAGAAAAATGAATACTGAGAAGTATTTACACCAAGAAAAACAAAAATTCATTGTTGTGCCTCAGAGAAACACAAAGTATGTGGAGTGAAGCATGCTGTTAATATTGCATAATCACCAGTTGTCTGTGCTTTTTACATAGGGATTTTTTCCTGGGAGTGAAGCTTTTTCTTTGCATAGATTTTTTTTTTCTGTTTGCTAACTCTTGACTAAATTTTCCTCAGGGTGTCTGAATCACATCTTATGAAATAGTGCTGGTTGGTCCCTGTAAGGTCCTCAGAAGAGCCACAGAAAACTTCAATTCCATGTTCCCGTAGCAGCATAATGTTACATAGTAGAAAGTATATATGATGCAGGAAACAGCTTCTGAAAGATTATCATCTTCACCTTTGTACTCACTCTTGTGGGAAGTGTTGTGATGACTATCTGACAGTTGCTTGAAATTCTGCAGCAAAAAGATGGAATTTAAATTGCATCATCTTAATCTGCATTCCCCTATTTCAATGTCTTCACATATAATTAAAAATGCATTTTCTGGGATATGTTTTGAGTCGATAGCTAAGAATTAGTCAGTTTTATTTCCTATATGTTATCTCATTGCTGACTGAAATTCAAGATAAAATACAGGGCAGATATTGAAGGTCATTATTTAGAAGAAGTACTTTCCTGTAACACAAATGATACAGGAAGAGGAAATTCTGTTCTTTAAGCATACTGATGTAGTTTTGTCTATACATGAGATGTCTTGCAATTTAAGAAAAAATGCCTCAGGTTATGGTGTCTCAAGGAAACACAATTTGCCTTTTATTTGCATTACTTTTCAACAAATGTGGAAATTCAGCATTTGTTTTTACAAAGGACATTTAATCTCAGTATTTTTAATATGGAACTTTACAGTAATTGGCACTTCATCTTATTTTACTTTACAATTACTTACAAGAGACATTTTTCTGGATTTTTATTATGAGACATTTTTTCTCTCTTGCTTCCAAGGCATGTCAGATTTGTTGTTTCTTTCATCTGATTTAATAATGCATGGTGCAATAAAACTGGTGTAAATGCTATGTAAGAATACAGGTGTCAAAGCCTAGGGGACAGATAATGGAGCAAGGATTTCACCAACACCTGCAAGGTCAGTTACATTTTTTTGCTTCACTTTCCCTAAGGCTGATTCCATTTCAGATTTCAGCATCATGAAAGAAATGCATCTCTGCGCTGGCTCTTGCATCACCTTTCAGACGTTAATTCTGACACAGTGTACACCTTCTGTGTACCACAGATGTTTCAGTACATAAAATCAGAGGGAAATTTAGCATGAAATCCAGGTTTAATCCAGGGAGGTTTGGATTTTTTTTCTACATTTTCCCCTTTTGTATATTCAGTTACTTTGTTATTTCAAGGTTAGCATTTTAAATTCATTATTTCTCTGGCTCTGACTCAGAGAACTTGGCTGGATTGTTCTCCAGCCTTGTAGTCCCTTTCATCAGAATCACAGTGCATATTTTTTAAATAGTACTCATTTTCTTTGTATATGAATTTATTTTCAAATAGAAAAAAATTAGCCTAGTAGAGACACTATACAAGAAAGACAGGAACTTGGAGGTTGGGCTCACCACCCATGGACTGGGGAAGAAAGGCAGGGATTAATAGTATATGGTTGTCGGTAGATGCCAGACCTCTAGTGGACACAATGGAGAAATGCTTGGAACCGTGAACATGACGTGGGGAAAAACCCTATGTACTGTTGGGGGAGAGCTGCTAAAAAGTCTCTTTCAAAAGTTTATCTATTATTTGTGCAAAACTGTTATGTCCCATTATTCACTGTAGCTTTGACTAAGTGCAGAAGTCCCAGAAAATCAGTTAACATTGTCTGATTTTTTTCAACTAATTTCAAAATCTTAATTGCTGTTTTGACTGAACAGCTACACTGGGACATCATCCAGACTGGAGGACAAGAGGCTGGAGAGCAGCCCTGCAAAAAGAGATGTGAAGATTTGGACTGGGGACAAGTTGAACATGGTCAGCAGTGCCCTGGCAGCCAGGAGGGCCACCCGTGTCCTTGGGGGGGCATCAGGCCCAGCATCGCCAGCCGGGCAAGGGAGGGGATTGTCCCACTCTGCTCTGAGCTGGGGCGGCCTCACCTCGAGTGCTGGGGACAGCTCTGGGTGCCACAGTGTGAGTGAGATATAAAACTATTGGGGAGTGTCCAAAGGAAAGCCAAGAGCATGGTGAAGGGTCTTGAGGGGAAGCTGTATGAGGAGCAGCTGAGATCACTTGGTCTGTTCAGTCTGGAGGAGACTGAGGTGACCTTGTGGCAGCCTACAGCTTCCTCGTGAGAGAAAGTGGAGAGGCGGGCACTGATCTATTCTCTGGTAACCAGAGTTCGGACACAAGGAGATGGAATGAAACTGCATCAGGGAAAAGTTCAGATTGAACATGAGTGAAAGGCTCATTATTGAGGGAGTAGTTGGTCACTGAACAGGTTCCCAGGAAGATAGTCTCCAAGCCTGTCAGCATTCAAGGAGCATCTGGATGATGCTTAGTGATATGGTTTAGTCTGAGGTAGTCAGACTCAGAAGGGACACATAGGGATCATGCTGCAAGGAGCTGGCAATGTGACTCAATTTTATCAGTATGGTCTCTTTCAACTTGAGATATTCTGTGATCCAAAGAACTACAGTGGCTGAAGGCTGTAGTGCAGGAGGCTGTGGCTTTTCTTCCCATACAGCTGATACCTGCTTTCAGCCACTGCATGAAGGATATTTAGAAGCTAGGAGTTCTGTACTTGCAATTAGACTTTCTGGTACCAAGGAAATTTCAACCTACGATGCATTTGCCTACTTATTCCAGGACTAATGGTGGAGGGCAGGTGGAAAAAAGTCAGGTACTGTCAGTGTTCCCACTGAAGCCACACACTGCTCATTGAGACTCCCCTCGTCCTGTGGCAGACTAGAGAGACTTGGAGGCACGCCAAGCTGGGTGGTCAGCAAGACCCACTTACTCCATGCAGCTTTGGTAGCATGACCTGTAGGAGGGACTTACCCTTTGATCATCCAGCCCAGCACTGGCAGTCAGGGTGCCAGAAGACTGTGAACATCAGTTTAACCAATGGACATCTAAATTGCAACAATCAAGTCTTGTCACTGGATTCATCGTGATAATACCTTTCTACTCTTATAATTTCTTATTCTTTCCTTATATATTTTCTTAAGTAGTACTTTTATGCTTTTATATTACTACCATAGATAACAATAAGCAAAATGGCTACATACATCCTCTCCATTGCAATGAAATTGTTCTAAGACAAACCCTACACATTCATGCATATATATATAAAACCACCAATCATTCACTGTGTTTTCACTCTGTTATGGATACATATTATAATATTGGCTTTTCACAAATATTAAAATGGATTCTATATGTGGGGTGGTAAAGTAACTTTGTTATAAGTTTTTATTTCTGTTGTTAATTAAGCTTAGACGTAGTAGTGAATGGCTGATGTAAATATGCTTGTGTTAAAATGCCTGCTTGGATGGGATAACATCCAATGAACATAGGAAGAGGACACTTGCTCCAGATATGCCAACTATCAGCACTCACCGTCTGAAGACAGTGTGGACCAAGGCCCAAAAACTGGAGGTGATAAGAATGGACTAAAACCACAAGCAAGGAATAGGCATGCTCCAAAAAGGTGGACCCAGGAAGAAGATATGCTAAATAGTTCTTGGAACATGTAAACTAGTTTGGGGAAAAGTTTACTATGCATAAGAGTCTATGAATATGCAACAGGCTGCTGCAAGGGGAAAAGGTATTTAAGGGGTATCTCCGAAGATAAGTGTGGTCTTGGCTGAGTGCCAAGATGCACCCAGCCATAATAACCTTTGCTCTATGGTCCTTGTCTCCTATTGTCCTTTATAACGTTTGAAATTTTCACAGGAGAGTGAACATTGTTTTTCACACACTCTAATCCACCCAAAAGGATCTATCTGGTCATTATTCAAATCCCTATTGACTATGTCCAGAGCATTTAATTCTCTTTGGTACTGGATACCTTTTTCCGTGGCATTCCACCTACTAGGATGCACTACTAGATCATCCTTGAAGGTACCTTTCCTTCATGCTTGACAGGAGTCACCTCCAGCGTCTGAGTTCCTGTCCTCTTCCCAATCCTCTTGCCTATTTATAACATTTCCCTTGCCTATTTTTCACAAACTTTATACAGTCAAAACCCAAAGATTCATTGGTTCAATGTTAATTGGTTCCGAGTTACATAGTTCTTAGTATTTGGTTTCTCATTGGTCACAAATCTCTTTGCCTCCTATGCTAATTAGGTGCTCATTCTTATCTCTGCTTTCCCACACCAGGTGTCTCCCACCATGCCAGGGATGTGTGGAATCGATGTTCAGTTAATGGCCCTCGATGGCCGTTGATGGTTGTTACCTTCTGTGCTGCTCCCCGTCTGTTGAGGCCTCACCTAATAGGACAATGGCCTGAAAACAAACTTCAGTTCCCTTCCTCCGGGGCAAAGGCGAGCAAACCTAACTAAAGCTATAAAGTTAAAAAATTTAAACTTTTTTGCAACACTACCACTACCTCTGGTTCAGCTGCAGTCTGAGTGGCCATGGTGCCTGGTGGTCAGCTTTCTTCCCTCTCCCCTGAGCATGCTGTTTGGGGTCAAGCAGTGTTCAGGAAAGAGTAGCCATGGCACAGCACACTGCCTAACTTTGTTCCTCTCTGGAATTGCCACACACACAGAGTTTTCCTTCACCTATTATGCTGCTTTATCAGGATCCCGTAGTTGTTCAGGAGTGAGAGGAAAGATGTGTGCTAATGTCTTTACAAATAATTTAACAGGTGAAGGTATGAGTGTTAACGTCTTTGAAATGGGTCTTATGTCTCTACTAAATTCAAGGCAGCAGGTTTGTTGCAGAGCAGGGACAGCTTGGCTCCTGAGACAGACAAGAATCTGCACAAGCCCGAACTTCTGAACTCTGGGGTAAAATGACAGGTTCAAGGGGGCATATGGGGTAGGTGGTTTGGGAAGGCTGCACCTTCCCTGTACCTCAGCCAATGGGTAAATGAAGAGGGAAATATGAGGCCGGGAGTTTAAGATAAAAGGAGGCTGAGCCCTCTGAAACCCCGAGAGAGAAATCCCCGCGGACGTGTGCCCCAGAGGACTCTCCCTGTTTATTCAGATAAACTTGAAGGACTCCTCTGTCTCCTTTTCGGACAATAAACCTCTGGCGTTTGTGGATTTTCCTGACACGGGTGAACTTCCAAACCACTGAAGCACAATAATCCTTCAAAAGCTGGCCCATTTTCTCCCACATTTCATGCCACTCATGACTATCTACCCTCAGGGCAGATGTCTGAATAACCTCCCTAGAAATAACTAAACATGATGTAGACTGCACTGAGGAGACCTACCAGACTTAGCAACAAGAACACGCCCTTCTTAACCATCCAAAGGGAATTCAGAATTCTCAAAAGCTCTTGTAACAGGAGTGAAAAGATGGGGAAAATCTTCCTCTCCAGTTCCCCCCTGCCAGATTGGACATGACTATTAATAGAGTCCCAAAATGTAGTGCCTGAGGTAAGGGTAGGAGAACAACACTGAATACATATCCCAAATAACTCTCACTGCCCTTGATGTTATCATGACATATACTGATGTTACACAGTACAGCAATAGAACAATCCTGATCCCTCTCTCTCCTCTGAAAAATAGCATCAGGAGGAGCACATATAGGAATATACAAAGGGTTAGGTACGACACCCACACCAACAGACAAAGCAACACTGTGACCAGTGCCTCCCTACCTAATACAGCAAATGCTTAGATCAAATTTGTCTCCAATCACCCATATTTTATTTGTAATCTCAATCCTCCTGTCCCACAGTGGGTGCCAAACAAGACTGCTGTGGTTTAGGAATGGTACTGCCCAGTTTAGTGCTCCCACTGAGACGCTTCAAATGCACTGCCACTTGCTTGCTCCACTCCTGTTTCTGCTTTCCCCTGGGGTGAGGTGGAAAGAGGAATTCGAGGCAAAAAAGGTAAAGATCACAGGTTGAGATAAGAAAAATTTACTGGACAGGCTACAGCAATGAGGTAAGAAAATAAACATTAACAGCAACAATGTACAAAAGACAGAGCGATTCACATGCAAAAATCTTACTGCAGAGCTCCACCGACCCCACTGCAACCAGTCCATCCTGACTGGAAGGAACTCCTTCTCCCTGGAAGGGACCTTCTCTTAGCAATGAAGTGATGGTGATGTGATACAGAATAAGCTCTCGGTACTAGTCCCCTTCTCACCACTGCAAAAATGAATCCTGTTCTGGCTTCAGCCAGAATAAATATTAACAGGGGGTCTCAACAACTTCACACACAGTGCACACTTTGATATTATGAACAATACAGATATTTATCTTTAGTGGTGATATCCCTCAATATCTAAACACACTTCTTCCTGTCAATATGTATCAATGACGTGATGAAGTAGGACACATGGCATAGTGCCACCCACTGCACTCAGTATAAACATTTAGATGGTCAAAACTGGGTTTATTTACAAAGAATTTCATGCACAACAATTGACTCTTGTAAAATTATATAAAATATAAGAAAGAAAAGGATGACATTGCACATTTGTATTAACGACACTGAAAGAAGAGGAAGGATACAAAAAAGCTTAACTAAAGCCAGGAAATAGTTGCACTGAGGTAAACTTACAAAACAACCAAGTCTTGTCACTGATTTGAGCTAAACAGCAGTTCAAATCTCCAAGCCAAAATGTGGCACCCGCAGAAGAGCCAACCACTATTCCTTGATATTTTGAAGGAGCTTTAATAAATGAGACTCAATAACCTGCTGAACTAAAACAGAGAAAGAGATGACATTAGTGTTTATTTTTTCTGTATTTTTCGAGTTATACTGTTTTTTTCTAGCTGATACCTGTTTGTCCTGTGCAATCATTTAATAAAAACCAGACATGTATAAATTCACTCTGTGAGTAAGTCAGCATTCCTCCAGAAAACAAAAGCCTTATATAATGCAAAAACAATACACCCAGATAGGCAAACAATGTTTTTGGGGCTCATCAGCAGTTCTTTGGTTTGAATAGGCTGATAGCATACGGAAAGCAAAATTTAGCAAAAAATAGGCAAAAACATGAGAAACTTCTTCTGTGAAGCACTTGGAGACTGAGCTCTTGAAGCAGTCTTCTATGTAAACTCCTGTGAAGTTGTGCCATACTAGTTTCAGCCAGGGTAGAGTTAATTTTCTTCTCAGTGGCTGTGGTTTGGATTTGCGCTGAAGTTGAGAGTTGATCATCACAGTTGTTAATACAGAGCTGTTTTTGTTGTTGCTGAGCAGGGCTTGCTCAGAGCCAAGGCCTTTTCTGCTTTTGGTACTGCCACACTGGGGACAGGGGGTGCTTGGCAGACTGGTAGGAGACAGAGCCAGGACAGGTGACCCAAACTGACCAAAGGGATATTCCAGACTATGTGGCACCAAGCTCAGTGTATAAAGTGGGGGAAAAGAAGCAGGAATGGGGGGGACATTTGTGGTGATGTCCTTTGTCTTTCCAAGTAACCATTACCCAAGTAACCATCTAAGCTGGGCATGATGGGACCTGGCTCTCCTGGAGATGGCTGAACACCTGCCCACTAATGGGAAGCACTGAATTAATTCCTTGGTTTGTTTTACTTGTGTCACAGCCTTTGCTTTCCCTATTAAACTGTCTTCTTCTCAGCCCATGAGTTCTCCAGCTTTCACCCTTCCAGTTTTCTCCCTGATCTCTCTGATGGAGGAGTGAATGAGTAGCTGTGTGGGGCTTTGCTGCTGCCTTGGCGGCTGACACTGGTTCATTCATAAGCACAAGGCTGTGCTCGGAGAAGCTACACTTACAGTGCTGGGCTCACTTTTTGAGTCCATTCATTTCTGTAATGGCAGACATTTCACAGCTTTCAAAACGACAGCAGCAGTGATGGAAAAAACCAACAAGGAGTCTCTTCTTTGCTTCTGGTTTCCATAACCAAGCCAGATAGTATAATTCACTGATTGCTGTCTGCCTCCAAGACAAACTAGAGCTAGAGCTGATCTGAAGAAGGTTTAGCAAACTACATAACATCATGCCAGTCAAGTAGGGTGATGGGTTCAAGAGGGCTGCAGGCATAATCTGAGTCATGACTGCACCAGCCTTAAACACCATTGTGTCCAGTGATAAAGAGCCAGGCCAGGGACATTTTCTTACTAAATACCTGACTTTCTGAAACAAGAATGGAAGCTCCTACCCATTTTGGCCTGATGCATTTAGGATTATTAAGACTTGTAGGACAGGTAACATGTTAAGAGCTGCAAAACCTCTACTAGGCCATTACAACAGCTACATAAATGAGGAGCGCAAATATTAAAATGTTTTTTAAAAGGTTTACATTTACAATACTCACCACTCCGATAGCCCAAGGCTACAGCCAAATCCATGGAATTATAGCCAGCATCTGTTTCAATAGTTGGATCAGCACCACTTTCTATGTAAAACAGGGATAGAACCTTTTATTTCTGACAATGAGAACTGATCGTACATTATTAATGATAATTTGGTTCTGACAGTCTGCTCACCGAGAAGAATTTTTACACATTTCACATGGTTCCCATGCACTGCATACAGCAAGGGTGTGCCTCCATTCTGCAAAAGCAGAGAAATGCCTCAGACACTCAGTGATTAAGTAGTCTGCAACTGTAATTCCTTAACACACGAATATGCTTCCATGTACCAGTAAAACTTCCTAGGTTTTATAAAAATGAGATTCAGTTTTAATCTTCACAACTTCCATCATTTTTGTCTACAGTTCAAATGCTAAGATCACACTTCTACAAGAAGTCACCATTAGTCTCATTCTCCTTCTACCAAGTCAGAACAAGTAGCATCAACTTCTCCTATCCTATGGGAGTTTTGAAACTCTCAGAAGAGAGTAGAACAATTTTTAAACTCAGGCCAGTGCTATCCCCTGCTTCAATTTTCTGACCAAAGCACACTATGACTAAATTCAAGCTAGAATCTTACCCAGTCATACTCATTGACATCCACCCCACAGTCGAGCAGCATTTTGACAATATCTGTGTATCCTTTACTGCAGGCCAGTGAGAGGGCACTTTCTCGCCCCTTCCCCAGAATCTGAGGATCTGCACCCTGAAATAAAGTATCAGTTTAAAAAAGAAGCAAATTTGAGATTTTACACAGACCTTAAGACTTTTAAGCTTGTAGTAGCATCAACAAAGGCAAAACAAACTGAAGAGCAAATGAATTAAAAATCAATTGTGATTTTTTCCTTACATTCTGGAGGAGAAATTCCACTACTGCTATCTGCCCATGAGCTGCAGCCCACATCAGAGGGGTAAATCCTTCTTCATCCTTATGATTGATTAAATTTTCTGTTCAGAGAAAAATAGGTAACTTAGTAATCCTTTTCACAATGCACTGTATCAGATGGTGAAATGCGTTGATAGCAACATTTATTCACCAGGAACCTGCGTGACCTAAATGTCATTCTCAACTTTAAAAACAAAATTCTGCCCTAGTGGTGGTGATAGTATCTCTGTCCAAGAAAGAAAAACACATTCAACTGACCAAAGTAAAATTTCAGCCTGTAGTTTAATAATTTAAAATTTAAGTTTTTAAGCTCTATAAATCAAAATCTGTTTTTCTTCAGAAATATTAAAAGTTGTCTCTAATCTGGGCATTACCTTTGTAAAGAAGATAAAGGATGTTTGAAAAATAAAGAGGTACATCCTGTATTATACTGTAGACCATGTTTTTTTTCAATAGAGTGAGCCACACAATTTTGTAAAGAATGAACTTGTACAGTAATATAGATAAAACAACTCCATTCCCCACAAAGTTTGTGTAATCAATAAGGTGGTCTGTGAAAACAATTCAGGTGTACATTTAGTGCAGCTGGAAGAAAAAAAAAGGAACTTATTTTAACAACTGGCTGACAAATACTTCAGCAAGTTGGTTTTTTTTTAATAGCTAAGTACTTTATAAATCACATGCTTATTATAGCACCAAAATAAGCATTTTGACCTGCTACCAACACTCCAGAATTGACTTGCTTTTCATATACATGGCTCATTACACAGTATTTAGACTCAGTGACTCATTATCTGCTTTCCAGTAAACATTTCAACAAGGATGCACTGACAGCATGATATCAGTGCAGTAAGAATATACTGTTAATGTTTGTAAATTCATAAATATGTTAAGGAGAGCTGAAAATTTGTACATGTATTATAAACACAGAAATGCCACACTATTCAGAATGCGTAGTATTATTGCAGGTGTGAGCCATGGCTTAAATTAGTGACATCCAGGCCTTTCTGCTGATTAAATAGAATTGGAAAGCCACCACTAATAGAAGTAAGTTTTAAATGACAAAGATAAATTAAAAATAAAATAAAATAAACTGCTATGACAGAACTAACATTCCTTTCTTAGTACCATGGATTACCTATATAGCTAGCGAGCGGGGAGAGGAAGGGATTTACCTACTGCTATTAACATTAATGTTTTAATTTAAAATGCAGATCATACAGTGAGTGAGTAATAGACTGATACAAAACAAAAGTCCACATCTGCAAAGAACAGATACCTCAAATATCCTCCAGTTTGTACCAGAACAGAGGACTTTATGGCTTTGGTGAAAAGGTCAAACACAACAGCATATAAATGGCCCAAAGGAAACAAGAAGGCATTTAACCTCCTTCTGTCTCACCTTGTTCAATACGTGTGGCCAGATATAACATTTCTCCCTGAGCAGCCAGCTGATGAACAGATAAAGCTGCAAAAAAGGAAGCAAAAGCACGTGTTACACATACCAGTTTTCATTCTGCTGTATTTAGAGCTGAGCATAACATGTCCATTGGCTTCAGTAGTACAGAACTTGGAATTGAGAGTGAAGATGATTTCACCTTATGCTCTGAACTTAAATCACAATTAAACACTGAAAATTTTCCAAAGAGTTCCAGAGATTTAAGTAATTTTAAACCAATACAGCAGTCATTCTTGAAAGCTAGGATACTTCCCACACTGACTCTTTACAAAGTAACATGATCTGTTCACTACTATTTGGTCAGCAACCCAAGATTACTTTAAGACCCATTCATCAAATGAAAATAAACATATTTTGATAAATTAAGGAAGCTTAAATTAAAAATCACCAGTAGACCTGTCCAGCTAGTCAACAAAGAAAGCTTCTAGTGTGACTCTCACTGGCTACAATGTGGAATAGATCAGACATTACAAAACTACACACTTGATATATAGAGGGGAAAACAAAGATTGCGGGATTTTTTGTGTTATTTCAGAGGTTATGAAGAAATAACCTCTGATCCCACAGAAAACTGCATGGGGACATGGTTTTGATAATTCCAACTTGGAGAAGGCCTGAAATGTAATCAGGAGGCTAAATGTAATAAATTATCCACATGATGTAGTAACAAAATTAGCCAATGATTACATGAACTGTAAATGTTCAGTGTCCTCCTCCAAGTCACTACATGAAAGCTTAGTTTGTTCAGAAAGATGGTGTATTTTGTTCAGTGGCCTACACTGCAGCTCCCAATTAACATTTTCCATGCAAATAACATTTTTATTTTAAATAAATTGACTTGTAATTTATAGAGAAAATAATTTACCGACAAAGTAAATTACAGCAAATAATTCCTTTAATTTATAAAGGAAATGCTTGACAATTCAGAAAAATACCCCACCAGAAATAATGCTTTGATTTTCAAGATCTGTGACAATCATGACACTTGCAGTATTCTGTATTTACATCTTAAGTATCCTGCAGCATTTACCAATCATCTAATTTTAAGATGCAGTTCTGAAAACATGGGCATGGAGTACATTAACTTACAACTTAGAATCTAATTCTCGATTTAAAAAGTATAGGTAATGGTTTTTTGTTTTGTTTTTTTTTTTTTCTTTCTGGAAAATAAACTTCAGTCATGAATTCCATACATCAGGTGGATGACTATTTTATGGTTGGACCATGTGAAATTAGACAAGACTACCTCAGTGTTTTTTCCTACCTTAAAGTTCATTGCAACATCAAAGAAAAAACTGCACAAATTTTTTCAAGCATCCAACACACAGTAATTATTAATAGAAAAACAGAAAGATACTTACAGTTTACAAGTAGAGGTGTTGTAGAGACTTCATTTCCCCTGTGTTTGTTAGTTAGTGTTGTGGATTGTTTTATTGGTGAGAAATGTTTAGTAGTTGATGGAGTATAAACATGTCTTACTTGGATACCAGGGGAAGGAGAAGTGTGGCTGTTGCATTCGGCTACATTGAACAAAAAACAGAGAGGATTTCAGTACTAATAAGAGCATTAAAAGCAAGCCATAGATTCTAAGTCAAACTGTAGAGCATCAGTATCACAAGACCTTTAAAATCCATGTTAAGAAAGCTTTGTGACATGTGGTTTTCCCACTGTGTATTGTGAAAGCTGAATAAAGGGCTGCATTAATTTCTAGCATAAAACAATCATGCCACTTCACATGTTCAGTATGGCATAATGTCACCCAGAGACAAGTTAGTATCTAAATGAGGTAAGCCTTTGTCTAGATTTTTCAACATGCCTGGCATGGATTGATTACATAAGAAGGCTCTATTTGTCATCTTCCTATAAACACTCTCCAAGGCAATAACATGATGCAGCCCTGGTCAGACACTCACTCAGTGAGTGAGTGTCTGAGTACCTCAGACTCAGTACCTGAGTACTGAGTCTACTACTCAGTGAGTGAGTGTCTGAGTACACTCAGTACTCAGTACCTGAGTGTATCTGCTCACTCAGTGAGTGAGCAGATACACTCAGGTATCTGCTCAGCCTTTGCCTGCTTCCTAACCAGTCCACTGCACAAGTGGAGAAAAACTTCCTTAACTTTCTTCACCAGGGCTCTTCCCACTCCTGGATAAAATTTTAACAGCATTATGAATGACTGATGAACACTTATCCAGCAGGAAGACAGGTTCCACACTAACTTACATAAAATAACTTTTCTTGCTTTCTCTTAGGAGCTAATGGCATTTTATTACAGAACATATTTATATGCTGTCTTGGCTTCTAATTATCAAAAGTAGCTTTTGGTTTTGAGATGAAATACTTAAAAGACATATTGAAGGATTAAACTTCATATTGGCTTAATTGATTTGACACCAGTGTGCACCAGCAATTAATGACTAGAAGCTAATTAACACACAGACACTGAATTAACACCATAGAGAACTTTGTGATCATAAATGCAAGCACAAATTCAGGGAGACTAATTAAAAGAAGTAGAGTGTAACAGGAAACAAAATTATGTTTTGTTTGCCAATCAAACAGCTACAACTGACTGTATTGAATTAAGAGTCCTACCACAGATTTTGATCTGCGGTCCCTGGATTTGCAGCACTACTTCTAAGACACTTACAAATGTTACCTCAGAAAAACTACCCTACTGCTGTCGGGTGTAAATCTGCCACTCAGACCTGCAGCTCTGCTAGTGAGCACTTGGGGCAAAATCAAAAAAGTTTGAAAACTACAATGGCTGAACTGCAGCCAAACAACACAAGCCAGTGAAGCCATCAAAATTCAAAGGAGGCCTGTGTTGGCATTTGTTGCAGGAAATAGGTCACGTGAACTTCATGAAAAGATACACCACTGTCTGAAATATGGCAGCAAGTGCCAGAAAGCACAGCTGTTACGGGGAAGCAGATGGAAGTGCTGATTTTGCTCTGTATCGATCTCCTTAGCTGTGAAAAAGCATGGATCAATTCTGATGGATCTGCCCAGCAGTGGTGGGATTAGCTGCAGGGACACAGCCTTGGAGCAGCATTTGCTTTTGAGCAGTGTGAAGCTACCGTGGCCTTGCTAGGACCACAGTGACAAAACACATCTTTCATCATTCATATACCATCTTTCATCACCCTCATGAAAAGATACAAAGTGCTGCTGAAAGCTACTGAAGTGTTCATACAGTGCTTTCAGTGGTGTTTTGTAAAGAAGCACACTGCTGTAGGACATGCCATACAGAGGCAGCTTGTTTTCCTAAGCAGCATCAGCTCTTACTACCTTATAAGACTTCTTGTACCACTGATTTTTCAATGAATATAAATACTTAAAATACAGTGTAAAAATTAATCTTGGAGAAAATTTTTATATCAATAATACATTAAGCAAGTAATAAAAACTTTAGAGCAGCACATCTTAGAAAACTCATCAATACACATATAACACAGAAGCTTTTCTTTTCAGAAAACAAAATAACTTAACAGGATGACACAGTCCACAGACAATATTTTGTACCATAAATTCAACCTTTAAATAAGACAGATGCGACTTCAAGGTCCGAGTTGACTTGATCTTGAATATTTTTACTGTCCTCCTCATTCAAGGACTTCACAAATCGTGAGCAGACATTCATATCAAATCTATTGGGCAGAATGAATTTCATCCCCATGGTGACACTCTGAGCTGGGCCCTCCTCTGTGCTGGTGTCCAGCTGATGCTCCACTTTGATGTCTGGCATGGGTGGAAGGCTGTAGCTGGTGGCACATTCCTCCACAATCAACTGGGCCCCAACATCTAAGTTTGTTGAAGATGCCATGATCTCAGTCCTGCAGGAGTTTCATGCACAATGATGCTTCATTGTTTCCAGCCAGGAGCAATTCTGGCCAGCCAAGCCAAATTTTCTGCACAACCTACAAATGAGTAGATGCAATACTGGTTAAGAACATTCTGGTAAAACAATGCATAAAAACACATCAAACTTTATCTAAGCTTATGGCATTTAGTTTCATCAGCCAAAACACTGGTGAAATATCAAGACTGTTGCTGTCACAAGTTAGTAACCAAAACTCCCATTTACGTTTCAGCAGCTGCATGTTTAAACCAAACTCCATTATTAAGCCAGTAGGAGTTTCATCCATGTGAAATGATGCTCCACAATATTTGCCAAGTTGCAACAAAAAACCCCACCCGACAACCAACCAGGTTTACACCAAGCCAAGAACAAACCATGACTTTACTTCCCAGAAACATCAGACTTGAGGGAAAAGTTAAAGCGACTTTAAACTCCCTTACGTCTTTCACAGCCTGAGTAAAATAGATCGCTTCTACCACATACATAGGAAAAAACCCAGATCCCTCTAAACCGATAAAGGCACCCCCAGAACAGCCGTGGCTGTTCAGTACGCACAGTACCGCGGGAAGCTTGGGGCGGGGCCGCGCTTCGCGCCGCTCCCGGCGCGCCTGGAGCCGTGTCCTCTCCCTGGAGACAGTGGGTGAGGACGGGACAGGACCGAGCCCGGGACGCTCACACCGCGCGGGCCCGGCCTCGCCTCGGCCCTCAGGCGCCGCCGCCGGAAGT
>WBNO01030480.1:20420-37162 GCA_013400575.1 Peucedramus taeniatus
GGCGGGGATACAAGGTAGGCCCAACAGTCGTAGTTGCTGGTCCAGAATGCCTTCTTTTACCATTTACATGCAATTTTTATTTTTTCTAAGCACCTATGAGTTAGTTTTTAAGCTCAGAACACATAATTAATGAGTTGTAATGCGTGAATTGGCAAAGATTAAAAGAGCAAGAGTTGCCTGTCAGAAGTGAAACTCACTATCATTGTACCTAAAAAACGTCTTGATTCTAATGGAGTCTTGAGTTCTTTGTAGGAAAAATAGCTTTAATTTTGCTGTTTTCATACTTGATGGTGTGCTTATGTATGTTTAATGATCTTTATCACAACTGTTTCAGACACCCGTTCAGATAAAGGAATTCGGTGCCGTAAATAAAATTGACTTCTCCCCAGTGCCGCCGTATAACTACGCTGTCACAGCATCCTCGAGGGTAGGTGGCTCTTCTGGGGCTTTCATGCTGTTGTCCTTCAGCTGGTCTCACAGCAGGAGGTGTAATGCCCCCTTGTTTTTGCAGATCCACATCTACGGCCGTTACTCCCAGGAGCCCATCAAGACCTTCTCCCGCTTCCGGGACGCGGCGTACTGTGCCACCTACAGGGACGACGGGCGCCTGCTGGCCGCCGGCAGCGAGGACGGCGCCATCCGCCTCTTCGACATCGGCGGCAAAGCGCCGCTCAGGCAGTTCGAGGGGCATACCAAGTACGGCAGAACTGGTTTGTTTTGTTTGCGTGCAAAAGTTTCTGTGCTGTATTTGCACACCACGCGGACCGGATGCTTTGACCTCAAAGATCGTTTTGTTCCTGGCCCCGTGCCACAGGGCAGGAACACCTGCTGCTAGACCGGGTTGCTCAGAGCCCCATCCAGCCTAGCCTTGGACACTGCCAGGAAAGGGCATCCCCATCTTCTCTTCACCCATTCAAGTGCCTCAGCAGTATATAGTATTTATGTTGAATCAAGGTCGTATGTCTGCTTCACATGCTGCTGAAAATCTGAGTAAAACTGATTTATGTTGCTTTTGACTGTCTCGTGTAGATCTTACTGAAAAGTAGATTTAAGTTAAAATTAAAATGCGAGTGAATTAAAAAAAAAATCTAAATATGAATCAAGCATGTAGAAGAGTAAATACATTTTCTGTTTCACGTCGGTGTCCCTTAATATGTTGTTTAGATACACTCTTGTGTGTACGTTGCATTGATAAGCACATTTTATTTGATGCCTGAAGGAAGAGAGTTCTAAAATAGGTCTAAACAAAAACAATGAAGCAATATACCAGGAAAAGCAGGAATTCCCTTGAAAAGCTCCAAAAAAGTGCATAATCGGGTGAGGAAGAAGTTAGGGGTTCTGATGTATCAGTGAGGAGCAGACAATGATAATGCTTCAACAGACTTCTGTGCTATGGAAGATCAATGTGTGTTTTACCTACTTGGAGCAACAAGAATCCCCTTTTCAGTGGGAAATACCCAGACTGGCCTTGAGAGTGTGTCTGTTTGAGGTCTGTTTGCAAATTGGGTGTTACATTCTAATGGCTAGGTTAACTGCATACCTGTGTGTTCTGCCAACATCTGTTGGGATATTATGGTGATAAGAAAGACTTCAGTAGTGATTTTAAAGGACAAGAAGATGGTTCAAAGCAGCTGTATTTGAAATTTGCTGTTATAAAGTGAGACTTTGTAAGTTCTGATATTAAACACTGCACTTCTAGGCTAGAGTACTTTATTAAACTCCTCATACAGACTAACTCTTCTTGAAGCGTGAATGTATTTTAACTTTGGGTATTGTGGACTTTGTTTTCTAGGCCGGTTCATCTGGTGGGATTCCTGTCCGATAAATACCGAATATTTTCTGGTGGTGATGATTATTCCTCAAATTTGTGGGATATTCCAAGTGCCACAGAAATCATCTCTTACAGTGAACATACTGACTATGTGAGATGCGGCTGTGCAAGCAAAGTGAATGCAGATGTCTTCATAACAGGTTTGGTGTTATTTTTTATTTATACTTCTTTTGGATTCAATTGAAGAAAATGCTGAAAGATAGTTTTTGATACAGTAGGGTCATGTTTATTGTATTTTAGTCATGAAGGATCAGTCTGCCTGTGCAATGCCTACTTTGTTGTTTCCTTTTTTTGCTTGCTTTTTAAACTTGATACTGATGTTCTGGGGGAATCTGCAGGAATTGAATTTTAACATCTTTTTGGTTTAGTCTGTTAGGGTTAACAGAACTTGTGAAGGAAAGTACTGTGAATGTCTCCATTGGCTGGGAATGACTGAAATGTTGTACTAAGTTTCTAGAGCTGGACAGTAGTCTGTAAAGCCCGTAACTGACAGACTCAAAAATGTGAGGTCATGTGGAGTTACTTGGAATCAGTTGCTTTTGGTTTTCCTAGCAGTAGCTTTGTATCAATCTGTGGAAAACTGAAAAAAAACTAGTATTCCTTTTTTCATGAGGCACAAGAAGCTAGGTTTTATCAGGTTGCTTGATATTTATTATTATAAATACACTTGATTAATGGAAGTGAAATGAAATGAAAACCAATTACTTTTACTGACATGTAACTAGGGCTAGAATTAGAAAATTTGTTTCCCCAAGGCTGTAAACTAACCAAGGTAAATCACAAAGTGTTTTTACATGTATGATTTAAAACTATTGCTCTTAGCCAGTAACTCCTTCAGTTGGTAGGACACAGCTGTTTTAGTTCCTGAACTAGTTGAAATTATGAAACTGATTGATGCTGGTGTTTGCAGGTTCCTATGATCACACTGTGAAACTGTTTGATGCACGAACAAAGAGCAGTGTCATGACGATAGAACATGGCCATCCTGTGGAGAGCGTGCTTCTGTTTCCATCTGGTGGGCTTCTAGTATCTGCAGGTAATTCTATAAAATCAAATAACTCAAATTTTCTGTGGACCTCATTTGAGGAATACTTCAGCTATTCACTTTTTGTGTGTTGTTGTAGTTTGATAATGAAGTGGTAAGTGATGTAATAGTTGGATATCTCAAATATCTTCTGTAGGAATCTGTGTTTATGTGGTGGATGCAAGTAGGGGTCTTTCCTTTTTGTCTTTGTTTTGATATTCTCGTAGTTCTCACTCCCCCCTTCCCCCAAAGTTATTTGTAATAACAAAATGCAGACTCTAATTGGCCCTCTTCTAAAGTGAAGGAATTAACATACATAGGTTTTGAAAGGATGAGACTCTGTCTTTCTCTTCATGTTGACAAGCTTTTTTAGTCTCGTTGCCATTGCATCAGAAGTACTGTAACCCCATAGTTTATAGTTTTTTGGTAATGAGTATAGTTGGAGAATGGTTGAATCATTCAGGTCCATTCAGAATGGCCTAAAAAAAGAGCAGGTTTTTGCCAGGAGATAGAATGGAAGAGGATGGTGATTAGGTACAGAAAACTGTTAGGAGGTAAAGGTACCCATGAAGGAGATACTGCATCACTCTGTGAAAACCTCTTCAGAGAAGCATAAATCTGTACATATATAAGACTGTTTTGTGTGCTTCTTCTTCACAGGAGGCAGATATGTCAAAGTTTGGGATGTACTAAAAGGTGGACAATTACTAGTTTCACTTAAAAATCACCATAAAACTGTGACTTGTTTGTGCCTGAACAGCTCTGGACAAAGGTTATTGTCAGGATCCCTCGACAGGTTGGTATATTTTGTGGCTTCCTTATGTTTGGATTCTTTAGGACTGTTCTTCTTTGAAAGGTATTACTTCACATCACTGTTAACCTGTGAGTGGTTTTGGGGCTTTATTTAAGAATATATTTTGGGGCCAAGGNNACTGCGAAGCTGTCCCTGCTTTTGCAGGTACCTTGGCCTAAATGGGCTTTAAAAGGTTCCTCCCAACTCAAACTGTACTGTGACTCTGATGCAACTTAACCTTTTTCTCTTACTAATCTGAATGTCAATAAGGATTGTGTGTGCTGTTTGGGAATGCATATGGGAAACTTCTGAATAAGTGTTCAGTTTTTTAAATCTCTAAAGTACCTTTCCAGTCTTTGGAAGTTAACTATTCTTCACTTTAATACAGTTTAAATATCTAAAAGTGTATCAGTATTCACTTTTTAAAAGCCTGGCTTTTGTGTCTCTCTCCTGTTGCTTCTTGTACCCAAGTGCTTGTGAACATGACCTCTTTGCTTTTTTGTTTGATTTCAGTTGATGAGTACTGGTAGTTGGTGTCTTGTCTCTGAGACATTAGAAATATGAAGTGATCTGAAATGACACTGTATCTGTTTTTCTCCCCCCTCCTGTATTTCCTAGGCTACCTCAGGCTTTATGGTTATGTAACACTGGATTTTATCCTTGTAAGATAATATTTTGTTTTCCAATTTGTTAAATATTTCGTGCTTCTGACCAAATCCTTAAGGGGCAGCTGGATACAAGAATATCTATGGATTTACTCCCAGATATTGCTAGTAGATATTTTATTTAAAATTTAAGAACAAATTTGAAGAGATGCTGTCTTAGTGTTTTCCTAATACACATTTCTGAATTCAAATAGTCACTACATCTGCCTTCAATTTCTTCTTCTGTTCATATCCCATTTTCATCTTTTTTGAGATAAGAGCAATCCTGACTTGACTTGTGAATACCTTTTTAACAGAACATTACTGTTGCAGGAGTAATACCTAAGAAGTTCAATGGTAGTCTGAGGAATGCATTGTATTAATGCTCGGTTGCCTTGAATGATCTATAGAAGATAAGTGATGAAGTTCCTGTAAAGAGAATACAGTAAAGCTTCACTAACAATTTTTTGTCTTTACTCTTCTGTGTAGGCATGTGAAGATTTATAGTACTACATCTTACAAAGTGGTCCACAGCTTTAACTATGCAACATCCATCCTCAGTCTTGCATTGTCAGTAAGTGCATAAGAAGTCTTCATAGATGAGGGAATTTCTGATGCCTTTTATGTCACTAAAGTAAATAATTGCTGATTTCAGGGCTATTGGGTGTTCCAGAAGAATGCAAAGTAGGGTTGAATATGTTTCTCCTGAGTAACAAACACTAAGAGGTTTTAAACACAATAGATTCAAATGCCATGTAACCTGAGTAGATCAGTAGTGTCTTGTGTTAATGAATGACAGTGTACATCGGAGGGAAAGTTTTCACTTCAGAAGGGAGGTCCTTTGACTTGAAGAAGATTGTACTCACCTTTTGCCTTTCAGGAATGCTTTGAGTCCTTTTGCATGGCAGCAATAAAAAAAGGTAGTTAATTTGTTGAGAAATTCAGGATAGGGTGTGAACTTGCTTTGAAAGTTGGTGTCAGGTTGGTCTGAGGAAGAAAGAAGGAGGTTGTGAGCATAAACAAATTTGTTTGTCAAGGCATGTCTTGGAAACAGACAGCAGAGACTCTAACCTCTCAGAAGCACTTTATTTCCAGTGGATGAGTGATCTGCTGGCCAGAAATTTGGAGGCTAGCACCACTTGTTAAGCAATACTTTTGTCATGTAGTACCCCCTTATGTAGCCTCTGAAGGACATGTGAATGGGCCTGTGAGGGATCTTTACTACCTTTGCTACTTTACTATTGTCCTGCTCTGCTGAAATGTAGAGGAAAGTACATGTGGGGAGTGTCTTCATTTCCTACTGTATTATCTAGGGAGCTGAGCTAAAATAAACTTGGAATTCTTTTTCTTTTGAAGTGAAGAGTACAGAATCCATAGCCTTTTAAGACTCTATGGCATCTGCAAAATATGCAATACTAGTAGTTTAGCATCTCTAGAGTGTGTATAATACATTTTTTGAAGCATAATCTTGTTTTCTGTTGACTAAACTGTTTGAATTTTAAATGGTCATACGAGAACATTATAATGCCTTTACTGAGTCAGACCAAAGGTGGGTCTGATTCCAGACGCTGCTTCCAGCTGTAGCTAGCCTTAAGTAAATGCGTATAGAAAACTTAGTGCAGGGCAAGTGTGCTGATACTCTCCCAAATTCTGTTTTCAGATGAGAAATGAACTCAAAGTGTAGTTTCAGTGTAGTTCAGTGAATTTCTATTGCATAAGCCTGTTCAATCTCTCCTTGAGCTTGATTAAACTTGAAACCTTGCCTAGGAGATTGACCTTGACAAGGAGTTCCACATTTCTGATACTTGTATGAAGAATTTCTCCCTATTGTTCCACTTGCATCTTCATAAGCTTCAATTGATGCCCTTAAATGAGCCATTCACCAGCTGATCTACATCTGTGCCTGTCATAATTCTGTAGGCTTTTATTTTATCATATAATCATAGAATGGCTTGGGTTGGAAGGGATATTAGAGGTTTCAGCCCCACTGCCCTGGGCAAGCACACTGCTAGACCAGGTTGCTCAAAGCCTCATTTAGTCTGGCCTTGAACACGTCGAGGGATGGGGCATCTACAATTTTTCTGGGTGAAATTTATACTCACTTTGTTTTATGAGTGAAATTACATATACCAATGACTGGTGTTTTGAACAACTTTTAAGTTGTTTCTCAAAATCCTGCTGTTCCATGGTAGCTTAGCTTTCTCTTAGGTTCTGTTCATGCCTGCTGTATGGTATGTAATAGCCAAAGGTAGTTGTATGCTGTTGGAAAAACAAAACCTTATAGTTACAGAAGGGTGTTAATGCATGATTGAGCTTGATTCACTAGTCAGTCCATAATGTTGCTTATGAGCATAGCCTTGAAGCTGCCTGTGCTTTGAACAAAGTGTTCAATCATGGAACCTCAAAGAGGTGCCTTCCACATTAAGTCATCTGTGATACTGTGATTTGAACCGTGTCATGAAGCATAAAAATATAAAAATGTGTATGACAGAGCACATACATTCATGACAGAACACAAATAAAACACTGGTCCTAACTCTGTGATTTCTTTTTGCTAGCCTGAAGATGAAACCATAGTTGTAGGCATGACCAATGGGGTGCTAAATGTTAAACACAGAAAACCGGAAGAAAAGAATGAAAACTCTCAAAAGAAGAGACAGCCAGCATATAGAACCTATGTGAAAGGAAGAACTTATATGCCAAAACAGGTATGATGTGGTAAGAAAATATGTGCTGAAACATTTCTGAAAAATTGGTTTCTTTTATTGTGCTAAAATGGAAAAGGGGAAGGGAGGGAATATATAAAATTATTCATGGTAATGTATCTAATCCATTATGTGAGTGTGTGTGTAGTTGCCTTACTCTGAACTTTTTTTTTTTTTTTTTTTGAATTCTAGGAAGATTTCTGTGTCAGTAAACCTGTAAAACGTGTTTTGAGAAAATATGATAAGCTGCTGAGGGGCTTTCAGTCTTCCAAGGCTCTTGATGCTGTACTGGAGGTGAGGCATTTGTTTTTCTTCTTGTCAGAGTTTTGTGCTGTCACCTGATGTTAATTTTCCCTGTATGTCATACTAATTTTATTTTAGTGTATAACTAGGAAGGAGTCTAAGTTGGGTTCTGTTTTGGTTTTTCTGACACCAGCCCTGTGTTGTGTGTAAAGATGTTGCTTTGGTACTAAACTCTTCTTGTATGTGTCCAGCCACCCATCATGCTTCATACCCCTGAAGTCACGGTTGCAGTCATGCAGGAGCTACATCGCAGAGGAACACTGAGAAGTGCACTTGCAGGCCGAGATGAGAAGCAAGTTAATCTCCTGCTTACCTTTGTGGCAAGGTATTATTTTAACATTAATTCCCTCTGACTATTTCAACACTTCTATTTCCTAATAACTTGCCACAGAGTTTCAACAGATCACAGGTAGAACATTGGCTCTCCTGAAATCTCACATGCCTTTTCCATTCTGATACCAAGGTTTTGGGATAGGTTTGAAACAGTTTACCTGTTAGCACAGAACAGTTTTGCTGATAGTGTGAGATATTCTACTTCTTTGCCAGACACTCTACCCGTAGTCTGTTATTTTCTGTCTCCTTGGTGAAACTTGTGTTTTTATGTACTCAAGGCTTTTTGACACTCCTCCAGCGCCCCCACTGTCTTCCTGAAAAGAAGGGGGTAAATACCACATATGTGGGGTTTTTTGACTTGCATCTCTGACTACTGTTCTGTTGGTAAACATTGGTGCTAAATCAAGAAAAATTTGTCTGTATGCCTGTATGAGAAAGCTGCTTGTTGGTGATGGAGTGCAGTTGACAAAACCAGAAAAATTTGAATGTCTTCTAATTTTGCAGGCGTGTGATTGAGCCTAGATTTACTCCTGTGCTGGTGACTGTTGCTGATATGATCACTGGTAAGACAATAGAAAAATATTCTCAAAGCCATATAGCTAGCTTGCAAATAAGATTGAAAGTGTTACATTTTTAAGAAACCAAACCTTAATGGCTTTGTTTATATGTGTGGACTTAGTGTCAAGAGAACGATCCAAAAAAGAGATATTTCCATATAACTTTGACCATAGTCAGGATTCGATCTGCACAGGCTGCAGGAAGCTCCTGGTGGTCTCTAAGTACCTTTGATACTTCAAGTTTTTGTGTTTACGTAGTACGAGTAGCTTCGTCTTATTCCGTGAGGTGAAAATAGTAAAAACTTCTGTTTCTGTTAGTTTGACATACTGCTGCTGTAAGTACATACGACCACTGCTTTAAGAACAGACAACATTAAAGTTTTTATTTTTTCAGGATGTTGGACTTGTGCTAGAATCCTTAAATGTATTTTTAACTAGCTAGTATAATTTTTGCCTTTTTATACATCTGTGGATTCTTAAATGATATTTTTCTTTACAGACATTTATCAGCCTGTGGTTGGGCAGTCAGCGATAGTTGATAAACAGTTCTTGAAACTCCAGCAAGCTATCGGAAAGGAAATTGACTATCAAGAAGAATTACTAGAAGTTTTGGGAATGATGGATACACTGTTTGCTACTTTTACTAAGAAAAGAGATATGTCTCTAGAAGAGAACAAAAGTAATGGTGTTACAGAGATCATTGAAACAAATACGAATTACTGACACCCATCACAACAAATTGTCGCAATTGTGAACTTGAAAGATGTGACCTGTTCTCCTGGTAACTTATTATAATAGTGACTTTCAAAATAAGCCTCTCTGTGTTGAAGTTCTATCTTTTTAACTGTGTTGCTGAATGGGCTTGATTACTGAAGATAAAGGGGATATTTTCAAGATTGTTCATGCAATATTTTTCAAACAATTTAGTTTTTTAAAGTTTTATTTCAGAGTTACATAACTTCTTACATTTACATGGGGATTTACATGGCCAAATTTTTGGTAGTGGCAGGGCTGCAGGGGTGGCTTCTGTGAGAAGCTGCCAGAAGCTTCCTTCATGTTTGGCAGAACCAATCCCTGGTGACTCCAAAGATGAATATGCCACTCGCCAAGGCTGGGCCAATCAGAAATGGTGATAAAAAAGTTATTGTGCAGTTGTCATTGCAGCCAGAGAAGAGCAGGGTGAGAACATGTGAGAAGAACAACCCTGTGGACACCGAGGTCATTGAAGAAGGAGGGGCAGGAGATGTTCCAAATGCCAAGATTCCCCTGCAGCCCACGGTGAGACAGCCCTGCTCCTGCAGCCCATGGAGATCCATGGGGAATGCAGAGATCCACCTGCAGCCCATGGAGGAGCCCATGCTGGAGCAGGTGGATGCTGGAGGAGGATGTGACCCTGTGGGAGACCCATGGAGAGAGGGGACCCTGCTTGTGCCCTGCTTGAGGACTGTGCCCTGTGGAAGAGAGACCCACGCCGCACCAGTCTGGGGAGGACTGTTGCCTGTGGGATGGACTCACACTGGAGAAGTTCATGGAGGGGACCCTACAGTGCAGCAGGGGAAGGACTCCTCTCCCTGAGCAGTGGGAGAAGCCATGGGTCATGAACTGACCATAACCCCCATTCCCTGTCTCCCTGTGCCACTGGGGGAGGAGGTAGAGCTGGGAAGGAGGGAGGGGTGAGGGAAAGGTGTTTTTAAGGGTTTATTTTACTTCTCATTGTCCTGCTCTAATTTTGTTTAGTAATAAATGTAATTAAAATCTCTAAGTTGAGCCTGTTTTGCCCATCATGGTATTTGATGAGTGATCTCTCCCACTCCTTATCTCAACTTATGAATCCTTCGTTACATTTTCTCTCCCCTGTCCAGCTGCAGAGGAGAGTGAATGAGGGGCTTTGGTGGCTGCCTGGTGTCTGGCCAGCACCAGCCCACTACAGTTGTGTGTCCAGTTCTGTCAGCAGTCAACAATTTTCAGTTTTTATTTACCAGAAAATAATTGATATTTGCGTAAATTTAATGTGTCACTATATTTAAGATTAATATCTCATTTCACATCCTTGGAAATACAAAGAAAACAGCATACATATTTGATAACACTTGACTACATTGTTTTTTCTCTCCCTGCTTCATCTCCATTTAAGATTTTAATGAATTCACAGTGCACAGCAGAATGACTCAAGAAGTGCATGCTTAGGTATATTGAAAAAGTCTGGTTTAATTTTTTAAACTGCATATGTATTTATGAGTTACAATTTTCTAGAAAACAGGTAATACCTCTAAAGGGGAATTAATTAGAATTAAATTACTGTAATGAGTTAAGTGCACACTGGTGAGAAGATACCAAGTTAAATATCAAAACTGAATTTTTGTGTAATTCTGTCACTTTTGATGTGCAGATGGAATTTGAGTCTGTTGTTTGAATGCTAGTGTAATGGGTTTTTTTGACTTCAAGCAGGGCTGGATCAGTATGAATCCATTGGGAGGAGGTGTGCCAAGCGGTGTTGAGTACATGTAGCATGACACTAGGGTAGAACTTTGTTCTTAACCTGTTCTATGGCTTGAATTCTCCCCCAGGCCTGGAATTTGGTGTGTAATAGGAATTTCTTCCAAAATTAATTTGCTCATGTAAGACATTGAAAGGCAGGTATCAGTGATAGAAATAGCTAGAACAATTTTGCAAGTTCTACCTAAAATCTTAACAATTGTGACCGAAAAGCATGGAGGTCTGCCCTTAAATTACGATGTGAACAGTGTATATTCCTGACTACTGGGATTTACTGGTTTTGAATACTTGGAATGATAACAGGTAATAATGAGGAGCATGTTTATGCAAACTTCGAACTTCTGGTTTCCTTGCTGCTTACTCAACTATTTTTATTTTTTTTTTTTATTTGTGTTAATAGACCTAAAACAACTTCTATATTTTAGGAAATCAGTGTACTTTTAATTGTGTGACTTAATCAGGTAATATCACTTAGATTTCACACAGAATTAATTTTTGGGAATGGGGATGGTGGGGAGATTTATCTTGGAGCCTCCTTATTCTGTGAACCAGTATTGCTTGGAGTTGAAGGAGCACATTTCTCTTGGCAGCATGGTTTCTATGGCTTGAAAACCACCAATCTTGACATAAAACATACTCTTAGTTCTTATTGACAGTATTCACGTCTGTAGTATGTATCCATTTCAGTGTTTAAAGTTTGATGTGTGACTAGCAGAAGCATAGGAAAATGTTAGATTAAAATAGTGATCAGCTGGATCTAAATTAGAGAGAGATGGATTTGATGGTTGGACTCTTAAGTGGATGAGAATTTGGTTGGTTGGTTGCATCCAGAGGGTAACGGTCAAGAGCTCAATGTCCAGATGGAGATCAGAGATATGTGAGCAGTGTCCCTCAGGAATCCATATTGGAACCAGTACCGTTCAATATCTTCATCAATCACATGGGCAGTGGGATCAGTTGCATCCTCAGCAGGTTTGCAGATGACACCAAGTCAAGTGGTACAGCTGACACACCTGAAAGGAGGGATGCCATTCAGAGGGACCTGGACGGACTCGGAGTGAGGCCCATGAGGGTCAACAAGACCAAGTCCAGGGTGCTGCACCTGGGTCAGAGCAACCCTGGTACCAGCAGAGGCTGGGGGATGGACAGATCACAGCAGCCCTGCCCAGAAGGACTTGGGGGTGCTGGTGGCTGAGAGGCTGGACCTGACCCAGCCATGGGCACTCACAGCCCAGAAAACCAAACGTGTCCTGGGCTGCATCCAGAGCAGTGTGGGCAGCAGGGCCAGGGAGGGGATTCTGCCCCTCTGCTCTGCTCTGCTGAGACCCCACCTGCAGGGCTGCATCAGCTCTGGAGTCCCCAGCATGGGAAGGACATGGAGATGTTGGAGCAAGTCCAGAAGAGGGCCATGAAGATGATCAGAAAACTGTAGCACCTCACCTTTGAAGACAGGCTGAGGGACTTGGGATTACTCAGCCTGGGGAAGAGATGGCTCCAGGGGGATGTCATTGTGGCTTTTTTTGGCACTTGGAGCTGATAAGAAAGATGTGGACAGACTTTTTAGTAGGCCCTGTTGTGATAAGACAAGGGGTGATGGTTAAAATGTAAAGGGTAGATGTAGACTAGACATATGGAAGTTCTTCAAAATGGGGCTGGTGAAATGTTGGAACAGGTTGCCCAGAATTGGGAATTGTTCCACGCCTGTAAGCATTCAATATTAGGTTGGATGAGGCTCTGAACAACCTGATCTAGTTGAAGCAGTACTCTGTTTATTGCAAGGTATTTGACTAGATGATCCAACCCAATTTGTTCTGTGTATCTGTATCTTTCAGCAATTTGATGCATTACAAAATTTGCTATTCATGTTTTCTTCCAAGTGAATTTGCCAAGGTAGATGTGGAAACAAATGTGAGATATCATCTACACAAACAGAAATGGGATGAAAATATGAAAACACAAATGCCATTTAAGATCTTGATGGCTAAGAAGACTAGTAAAATGAAATTTGTAAGACTTACATGACTGATGAGTATTTTAAGCTCCACTGGATTTCCTACCTCTGCATTGAAAGCTAGTATTTGTTCAGATGACAAACTTGCCAGACTTATCTGGTCTTTGTGAATGTTAGTTTTTGTTCTGAAAAATAATAGGGTTTTTTTCCCATTTAATAAGATTTTTTACACTATTCAAGTTCTTCAGTACCGACATAACTAAGTTACAGAGGAGTTAGAAATATTGTTATTACCAGTGTTGTACCTGTTGTTCATGTTCTGATTTTATTAAATCACTATAGTAATAAAAAGCTTATTTTTTTTCTGTTTTAAAATAGGCTGCAGTTTGAATAAAATAGGAAAAAAAGTTCCAGGTAAGAGTTTGTAGTGGTCTCTGGTGCTGGTGAGTGTTTGAAATGCTTTACAGCAGTGCCAAGCATATATATTTTTGTTCTACAAGTGAAAAAGTAATTTATTTATATGAAAATGTAGTTATTTTTCCAGCAGTGCATTATCTTATGCTCCAGAATCTAGTATTTGAAGTATTAAGAAGGAATGTAATAAACTGGAATACTTAAAATAGTTAATTGTATTGGAGGGGATGTAGTACTGGGTGTCCTGTTTTGGGAAAGGATATTAATCTGCTTATATGGGAAAGGGAGCATTTATTGCACATGGCATCATCCTTGACTTTGGCCATTTGGAAATAACCAGGTTGATTTGTCTTTGAAATACAGTTAATAAATTACCTTGCTGCAGAGCGGATAGTTACAGACAAAAAGCATGTCTGTTATTATTCTTTTAATGTATTTTTCATATGAAACAGTTTTGCAGCTCTGTGTTGCGAAGAAGGAATACCTCCTTACCCCGTTCTTGTGGCCTAGGAGCATAGTGTGTAACCAGAGAAGAGGCTTTTCTAAACAAATGCAACCAGAATTAGACTGGGATTTGAAAAGAATAGTGAATTAAAACCTCCCTGTCCTGTGTTCAGGCATCTGAATTACATGGGAGAAATGGAGAGTTGAGCTGGTTGGTCATTTTGCTGCTTTAATCTGCTGTTTTGCTTCAACTGAACATTCCCCAACAAAGACAGTGTTATCTTCCCTGGACTAATTATGCCAATGAGTGAAACTTTTATTCCCAGATCACATATACAAATTTCTTGAGGGTATTTCAACAGATAGGCTTGAAGGCCATGCTGCTAAAATTTAATAGGTTGTATTGTTCGAGTTGTTCAAGGCTGAGCAACTAATGGCTGAGTTAATGACATGAAAACTTTTGGTATTTTAAAAATACTAAAATACTTATGGTCTAACATTATGATTAAGGAATGTAGAGTGTTTAAAATATAAGAAACTGAAGCAAACTTATGAAAATCACAGATAACCGGTCCATTACTTGATGGGGTCACCCCATCAAATACCTCACAAATAGGGTTGTAAACAGAGCAGAGGCATGTAATGCCTTCTTCACTTCTGTCTTCAACACACATCATAGGCTGTGGATCCACAGAGGTCTTTCCAAGGAGGCCATGACTAGAGGGACAATGAACTCCACAGCCGACTGAACTTGCCTGAGGCTTCTTCAGGAGTATGTGCATAAATCTGTGGGCCCCAATGAGATTCATCCCAGAGTACTGAAAGAAGTGGCTGATGTTATTGCAGGATCTCTCTCCCATACTACTCAACTATCATGGGAGTCTGGAAAGGTCCCACTCTACTTCAAGTCTGTCCAGTTTTCAAGAAAGGTGAGACGGAATGTTGGTAATTACTATCTGTCTCACTGCAGTTCTTGGTAAAATTATGGATAAGGTAATCCCGGAGCTACTGAAAAACAATGGAGTGACAATGCAATCATTGATCAACAAGGGCTCATGAGGGGATGGTCTTCCTTGACAAATTTAATTTCCCTTTATGTCAAACTCGACCATCTAGTTAATGATGGAAAGGCAGTGGATGTGGACTATAATTTTGCAAATTCACTTGGGGCAGTTTCTCCAAGCTGTGGCACTTGGGGAGCAGGGTGGAGTTAGAAGAGGAGGAGTAGGAAGAGTAGTACCCAAGTACTAAGTAGTAGTAATACTACTAAGTTCAAGAAAACACCTCACTGCCTTCTTGCTGATGATACTTTCCATTTTGTAACATTACTTTGTGTGTGTGTTGAAAGCTAAGCATTCATCTAAACATTCTGATCCTTATTAATTAAGGTAGTAGTTGTCAAATAAGATTCTTTCCCTTCAGCTGTTTTCAACAGCCAATATATTAATGAAGAAACCATTTGGTACATCATGAAAAACTGAGTAACATTACCCAGTGACAAAGAAGCCCTAGGCAGTAGTAATTTGATTGATGCTTGGATGTTTTATGAATCAGAAGACAGTTTCTGCAGTGTATATTTTTTCCTTTGTTACTTGAATGTGATTTATAAAAGTCATAAGTTTTGCTAGATATGTGGTCCCAACACATACAAAAAGCTTGCCTAAGTCCTTATTTGCATGATAGAAATGCAGGAGGTGGTTTCCTCTGAAACGGAGGCCTGACCATATCTTATAATAATATTACATTGTTACATTGGAAACTATATAAATTAACCTTTAGATAACAATTCTTGTATCTTTTTCAGTTGTCAGTATTTGGCATTGACATACTAGGTCTACAGCTACTGTGGATGTGCCTATGTTTGTATTCTTTTATAGGAAAACATGCAGGTGGAGAGCTTGCTATATTAAATGGTGAGTGAACGTAGCAACTGAAGTAAACCAATCCTTGTGTATGCTTCCAGTAAAGTATGCTGGGGCTGGATGTAGAGGAAAGGTGCTATAAGATGGTTGCAAGCCATCCCTAACCTGGCTGCAACCCATCAACCTGTACCTCTTTTCCTTCTCTTAACTTTCCAAAGTCCGGATCACCCTATAAGCAGCAGGCTCTCTGTAATTTTGGAGTAGTGGACTTTTGTTTATGCTTCCTTGCACAAATGTTTTTTTATGTGATCAGCCACACAAACCAAAACCTATGAAAAGTTTCAAATTTTAGAAATGAACACAAATTATGAAATTCTTGCTGAAAGACATGGGATGGTAATGTTCTTTCTCTCCTTTAGGGTTTTGGGAAGTAACTCACTTTTCCACTGAACTGAGAGGGGACAACATCTTCGAAACAAAAATATTCACATGAACGAGTCAGTTGAGTCAGGCACGTTCCCCTCCTCCCGCAGGTGAAAACACAGAACACTTCGCTTCAATGGCAACCTCTTTATACTCTTTCGAGGCCGACGGGGGGAGGGTCCCTGACCCCTTTCCCATTGGTTGGGTACTTAGGGACTTAACAGTCTCTCCCCACCGCCTACCCTTCTTTCCTCTCCCCTCTCACCTTTCTCCTTTTTTGGTTATGTGTTCAACATTGCTTCTTTATTGGTTTCCAATAGCACTTAACAGGTGCAATGAACAGATCAAATAAACCATACCTAAACCATAGGTAACAACTAGAAACCAGAATTAACACTTTTTCTTCGTTTACCCCGTAGCTCTTTTGGGCTGAAGCAAAATCCTATTTAATCTCTCACAGGGAGGTATCTTTTCGACCTCTGGTCTGTTACAGCAGTCTAATTTGCTTAATGTTAGTCTAACGCTGCTCTTACAAAGAAAGTATGCTGTCCATCTACAGCAGACAAGTTATGAATTAAGTTACAGGGCAGCAAGAGGAAGTTACAAGGCAGTAACTCTACCTAACACTCTACCCCAGTCTGGTACTCATAACCCCACACATTCAGTGCTTCACTGTCCTTAACCAGTGAAACAGGTTGGCAGAAAAGCTGTTGGGGAGTCAACATTAGATGGTTTTAAGAGCAGCTGAAGTTACATATCATGTATACGTGGCATCTGAGAAGCTAAGATGTGGTGTGGTGCGTCGGGATCCATGCACTATGCAACACAAAACACGTGGAAGGGCCGGGCAGCAGGCTGAGCCCCTAGCGTGGGCAGCTCTCGGCTCAGCGCTGGAGCCGGGGGGAGCGTGGCCCGGGGCGCGGAGCGGAGCGCAGCAGCCAGCGAGCGGGAGCGCGGGGGCT
>WBNO01030480.1:37409-81646 GCA_013400575.1 Peucedramus taeniatus
GCACCTGCTGCCCCGCAGCCCCGGGGCCGCTGCGCCGGGCGGGGAGCGCTGGATTGTCCCGAGCCTTGGCCGGCGCGCAGCGTCGAGCTCCGAGGAGCTGGGCGATGTTCCGCCGGCGGGACCGGGCGGGCTCCGCTGGTGTCCGCGCAAAGCCCTCGCGGGCGCTGTCATTCGCCTTCCGAGCCCCAAAAGGCGGAGAGGGATTTGAGTAGGGTTTTGTTGTTGTTGTTGTTTTAAAATATATGTCGTTGTTTCTTTTCCTGTTTTAAGTTCGCTACTTTACCATAAAAGCTACTCTTTTTTCCCCCCAGTTTTTGCCCTAGTGGGGGCAAGGTATTCGGTCTTGATCATAAAGGTGCTTGCCTTTCTCATACAGAGCAAAAGAGTTTTTAACTACGTTACTCTTAACTTTTTTAATAGCAAAAAATGTAAAGGAAGTGAAAGCTTTTCTAATAGTAAAATTCTGAGAAACACCTTTCAAAGCAGTTCTTGGCAGTGTTTGGTTGGGGCACTGTTGTGCATAGCTTAGAGATGTGCCAGGCTCTAAAATCCTTCTTCATTTTTATGGACTTGACTCCTGCCTCTATATCTGACCCTATGCAGTAATGGATGAAGTTCTTCTCATAAATCTTCTAAGGCACACAGATGTGAAAACCTGCCAGATGTTTTATTTTACAGAAGTAATTTTATTTTTACTGCACATTGTGGAAATAGGATATCAGGGGGCATTTTACTAAGAGGGATTTTTGCACCTAAGTAAAGATGGAACTGTATTCTGTGAACTTGGTATGAAAAATTGACAGGACAACATCTGGTGGAAATATTAGACTACTTGAATGCTCTTATTTTTCCACAATGAGTTTGAATATTGACCGAAACAAAGAAAGTGATTGTGTAGGTGTATCTTGATAACAGGCAACTCGTCTGGCCTTCTTAGTTAACTTGCAAATTAGACATTTATGCCAATGATTTACAGAATTTTCAAAAACGTACAGATTTTCCTACAAAGGAGTTGAGTCATATCCTTCAGGCTTACCATCATTAAGACAAGCAGATATCACCAAACTACATTAGTAGCTAAAAGAGGGCTATAAAGTGGAATAGCCACCCTTTTCAGTGGAGGCTGTGGGTTTGATCATTAGAATTACGTTTAATGAATTTTGGTATGGAATTTTTTTTCTAGTTCTAAGTGTAGAGCTTGTTGCACAGTTCTAGCTGTCTATGAAGGCGGAATACCAGTTACAAAAGTATCTTTAAATACGGAGAACATCCTCTTGCTTTGTTAATCTTAGTGGTTTGGTGGATGACAAAGCCTGTGGGAAGATGAAGTGTCACAAGATATCACTGGAGCCCCCATTTGAATGCATTTGTAGCACCAAAAGTTTCTGGTCCATTTCTTTGCTACCTTGTCATTCAGCAGTACAACTGTGCTGCATGAACTCTTTAAAGGGTTTGCTGTTGCTCTGGTCCCAGGGGTTCACAGTGCCCAAACTAGGGAGTAGTAAAAGGTGAAGCCATTAAAAACTTCATAATTAGAAAGCTACTGTCTCTGTCAAAATGGGTTTTAAAAGGAGTGAGGAAGGACAGGTGTCCTACAATGTTATCAAATATATTTAATTTGTTTCAGTAACCTTAGTAATACATTTGATTTTATCTTTGTCTTTCAGTAATGTTTAACCCACATTTCACATTTTTAAGGTTTCTAAACTCTAGGACATAATTTTCTTTTTAATTAAAATGAAAATACATTAAGAAAGTTAATCTAGGAATACATGAAGAATGTATTTTGCCAACCACAATAGTAGGCTTCTGTCAGATGAGAATTTTTCCCCATGTTTTAAAATCCAAGCCTGTTCTTTAAAGGTGAAGAAGTGTGATCTTTTTTTGGAAACTCTTAAATTTGCTTTGAAGGATCGCAAAATGGCTGAGCTTTTAACAAATTAATTAGTATATGTTTTGGTATTTCAATAGTCCTGACTAGGGTGATTTTTTTTGAAATAAGATTTAAGCTTCTGTTTGTCTCAAATTGTTGAAAAGAGTGACATTTTAGAAGGTGGTTAGCTGCATTCTTCTGTTCAGTTGCCTTCAAGAGCAGCTAATATCTGCTGAAGTAATCAGCACTGGTGCAAACTGCTTCATGATGAATGTGATTGGCAAAGGTTTATTTCATCTCTCAGTTTGAATAGTGTTAGAAGGCAGTAAATTAATGTGCTTGTGAAGCTATGAACTAAGGGTTCTGCTTTGTATCCTCCCTATCCCCCAGTGCTCTAGATGTTCAGGAGACCCTAGTGGAAAAATGAAAGATCATGTCAAAAACCTTGGCTGTGAGTTAAATCTCTGACTTTGGGAATGGAGTATTTATTATGCATGTATTTTCAGCTTGCTAGTTTTTTCCCTTTTATTTATTTTGTCCAAGATCTTTTAGTCAAGTCCAGAAAAAAGATCTGTACTTAAAAGAATGTTCTGTACCACATTTGACCTGATGGCTGTGCAGTGTCGTTCCTGATGCTGGGGAAGCTGTGAGTGAGCCTTCGGTGCTCTAACATAATGTAACTCAGATGGAATCTATAAATTCAGGAGCACAGTTTAGTTCTGTTGCTGTGCTTCGATAGCGGGAGCTGTGGGATGAGTGTTATTAATGGACGCTGGCTTGTCTGTGAGCATCATACTGAAATCTCACAGGTTTTGAAGAGTATTAAGATCTGAGAAATATAAACAGACTATTTGTGTGGTCAAAAATAATAAAATGGTGGTAATGGTTCGTTACACAGTCAACAAGAAGAAGAGAGCTCAGTAGAACACCTCTTGATCTGCATGTGCCACTAGACTTCTGCAAGGCATTTTGCTAAGACAAATATGTTGATTTTAAAGCATTACAAATGGTGCTCTGGGGATTCCTGCCTGCCTTCCAGTGGCCTCTGGGTGGCATGCGTCCTTGCTCTATTGTTGTTTTGGTTGACCACAAAGAGAGATTTAATGTGCATGTCTTGATATAGTGGTAATGAGACTAATTCTCAGCGTTTTATAGGCACGAGTTTCAGTGTGACCATCACCAAAAAGAAGTGTAATTAAAAAGGAAGAATTGAATTCCAGGGCACCTCTGCAGCATCATCTAGGGTTTATTTACATAGGATGACATTTTTGGCATTCATTCAGTTGCTTTACAGGTACGAAGCAGGAGGTCTGTGGCACAGTGGTGTGGGATTGTGATCTGAAAGGAGGATGTAGCAAACAGCAAAGACATTATGTTTTGTTACCTTTGAATTGATATATGGGAGTATGAAATTCATATTTTATAGCACTGCTCACGCTTTGCATCTGTCTGTAAGGCATGTTTTTTTTGCACAGACTGTGATCTGGTGCATCTTGATGAGCCGTGGAGGCTCACTGGAGCAGCCACAGAGCATGAAGTTCAGTGAAGTTTGTACAAGTGACTGCTGGATTGCAGAGCAACATCAGAGTCCTGTCTTCATCTTCTCTGTCTCTTTCTTTCACAATGATATGCTTCATTTACAGGGAGGAGAGAGTCAAGTTGCTGGTTGTGAGCTGGGTTGCCGTAGGATCAGGAAGTGCCCTTCTGTGTTTAGGAAATGCTGGTTATAGACAGTAAGTGCTAGGACAGCCAGTAGTCACAGTGCTGGCTGGAGGGTCACCTTGTCAACTGGTAGAAATGCCTTTCTGCTGATACTTAAATAATGCTTTCCCTAATCTAATTTCTTGGTGTGTACAGAGTAAAAATGTTTGATAACTGACATCTTACAATGCAGTTAAGTAAATAAAGGATGTTTTTATTTCCCATTGGTTTATTTTCTTATTGTGGCATTTCTAACATATCATGATAATTGGGGAACCCATGCTGTAAAATGCTAAAATTTGTAATGTTGAAAAAAATTTGAATATATGATGGTCCCATAATTGGCAACCAGTAAATAAAATATTGGGTGAAGAATATTGGAATTATATTTTCCAACTATGACTGAAACCTCTGCTGCAAGTCTTTCCAGTTTGCACCACACCACACTATATGATTCTATTAAATTAACTGCTGAACTGGATGCTGAGAAGGGCTTTTTTTGTGTGTATAGATGAATTCTGCTACTGCTCTCATTGACAGTGTGGGCAATCCCTGAAACCAGACCTGTTTGTTAGATGCCCGTCGTGCTGGTTTCTGTGTCAGAGACACAGATGTCAGAGGAAGGGATCAGGTGTTGCTCTGTGGAATTATGTGCATTCATGATGTCGGGAGCTCGACCCTCCCCTTGCTGTGTGGGGCAGGACTGTGCCTTAGCTCTGGAGAGGATTTGTCTGTGTGGCACCTTGTGTGCATTGGGGGCCCTTTGTGGGCCACCGCCTTTTGTGGACGTGGGCAGTTCTTTGCTGTACAGGGGAGGTGAATGGTGAGTAGTAAGCTGCATGTGATGGTCTCTCTTTCAGTCCTTCGATCTGAAATGGAGGTTGCACAAGTGCTGTGCTGTAGCCAGAGCTGAGTATTTCCTCCCTACGTGCATCCTGTCCTTCCTGCCTCTCCCAGCCACTTCCAGCAGCCAGGCTGAGTTACTGTAAGCCTCAAACAGAGGAAAGACGTGAGCCGTTCATGTGAAGTTTTTTCTAAACAACCAGCATTCTTCAGACTGTGAGAAAAGCAAAAGAAGCCACTTAGTGCTGTGTGTTGATATTTACTGTTTATTCTGCAGAAAGCAACGAGTACCATTAGGTACTCCTTTGCATCCAGGTATCCATTATAAGCTGGTTTGTCAGGCAAGTACACAGGGAAAGTACTGATACACTTTCAGCATGGTTCTAGTTAGTGCTGTATGAAAAACCTTGAGCTTATTCATCCACTCAGGATTCATGTTGAGCTAGGTACTTAGTGTTTGTGATTGCTCAGGCTCCCAGGGGATCCACAGTGTGATGGAGGCAAAGGGTAGAAGGAAACCAGGATGGCAACATCTCTCCAGGGAGTGTTTGTATTTGCCAATATGAAATAAGTTTGTTGTACTGGTGATGCAGTTTTTTAGCCTCCACAGGAAGAGCTAAGTTATGTTTTCTTGCTCACACTTTCTGTAGAATAGGTAGACTAGACTGGATACCTGCCTATCTCATCCTTGCAGAGGAGGTAGATGTTGACATACATCTCTTAAGGCTTTGGAGATCAGGATAATAATTTGACAAAAGCATCCAAGACTAGTTCTTATTTGCTTGGCATGGTATAATGATTTGAATGTGCTCATGTTTTCTTGCAGTGGAGATGGTGGATTTTAGTTTGGATGTGTTCCTTTAAAGATTACGAACCATTGTAGGTGGAGGGGTTTTATACATTGGAATAGAGCAATGGTGTCAGATGGCTGACTGATGTGTCTCTTGTTTCAAACAACCATGAAGTGATGCTCACTTCAGAAGAGCAGCAATTGTGAGGATAGGTATTAACATGCTTCATCTATTCTGTCAGTTAACACTTGTGAAAGGCTCTACCTTAAACAACTTCATGTGGAACTAATGTTACTGTTTCTTAACTTCTTTTGTAACCCTGTTTTCTTCTGTACCAACAGGGCTGTGCTTCCCTTGTTGCTGCTCTTAAGGTTGGCTTCAGGATGCTGTTGCTGGAAACTGCAGAGCTCTGTCTGTTGAAGTGAGATGCCTTGGAGTCAACTGGAGGATACCTCCTTTCTGCACAGAAAATAAGAAACCCTTCTGTCTGAATCTTGGTGCTGAATAGGCTGGCTGGATTAGTGTTCGCCTTGATATCTTTTTCTTACAGTATGAAAGGTTTGTATGTTTTTTGGCTGAATCTTTGTGACCAGTGATTTTGTAAAGGATTTTGCTTTGTTTTAGAACTGCAGGAATGTGTGGACTTGTGAGTATACTTGAATTGATAAGCACCAGAAGATCAGGATTAACAAATTTGTGGTTTAAAAGGACTAAATGCATGGATGGTGGGTGGGTAATTTTTGATTTCAACTGAAGCCATGCATTTCTGCATTGTAGGCAGGGAACTACTCAAATCCTATCTGACTCATACAAGGCTGTATATGTACATTAACATGCAATGAGCTGCACAACTGAATTGTTCTTGCAGACTGTTCAGCTGTAAAAATAAGACCACATATGAACTGAGACAGCCCTCTGTTAAGACAGGCTTCTTTTTTTGTAGCCTGTTTCAGCAAGTTGAAGAAAACTCATGAACAGTTGTTGAGCTCACCTTGCTGCTTGTAAAAATGTTGCTTCTTATATGCTTTTCCCATTTGAAAGGAATACTACCCTGAGACTATGAATTTTGAGAGTGTAGTGAATCTGAAATATAATTATGGAAATCAGAGTTGCTGTGATGACTGTCATTGTATTAGATCTGGTGATGACTTGTCTCAGTAGTTTGCTGTTTATGGTAGTTAAGGCAACCTGCCTTGGGGATGACTTCTGTGAAGTTGCTGAAAAAAATCAACACCAGACACTTGGGATATTGGTGGGTAGAAAAAGTTGCCGCAATGCAGTTCAAGTTCAATTTTTTACTTTTAGAGATAAATGCTGAAATTCCCACTACTTAGTTGGCTGCAGCTAGGAGTGTTTCAGCAGCTGGGCTCAGCCTGACCTGTTTTGTTCACTGTTTCTATTACCTGAAATGCATGCGACATGTTAACTAATACCAGCCGCCCCTCCTCCAGCCTTACATAGGCATAATTTCACCAGTGTTTTCTCATTCTGGGGAGATTTGGGGCAATTGATAAGCTTAATATCATTCCCCCCGCCTTCCCCCCCCCCAAAGTTCTGGAAGATGTTGACCTAGTTTGCAGACATGAATTGCACATTCTATCGAGGCCTCATCATTGGTGTGTAATAATTCCACTGGTTTATTCTGTTTGTAGATGCTGGGACAATGGAGTTGAGCTGCTCTGAAGTACCTCTTTATGTAAGTCCTACAACACTAGGCTTCTGCCTGGAGAGTTGCTTTCTTTTGGGTAATAGCTCATTCAAAAGAAGGGTGAATGAAACTAAAATCCATTCTCTGGTTTTCTGAGACTGGAGGCTGTTGAATGTTGCTCTCTGATGAGGCATGTGTAAAGGTGATAGTGTCCAGTAGCGCAACTCAGCTCTCTGAAGGAAGTCTTAAATTATTTCCCCTTTGTGATCATTATGTTGTTCTCCTTCAGTATTCTCATTTGCAGTTTTCAAAAGCAGCTTTACTGCCTGTGAAGAGACACCTCTCATTTGCTTTCCTACAATTTTTGGTTGTATTTTTGCTTACAAAATTCCAAACTACCATTCTCTCAGTTTCCACTAAGCAGGAAATTTTGTGTTATGTAAAGAAATAAGTCAAAAATTTTAACCAAATGGATTTTTTTTCTGCAATACCTGAAATAATTGCTTGAAATAGATGAACTCCAAGTTAGAAAACAAGTAATAACATGAATGAGGACACACATAAGATAGCTTTAATATATTTTGTGCCTTCAAGGGGATGTGATTTTGAGTATTAAAACTTGGGAACTCTAATAGTTATTAAAAAAGATAATTGTGTTTTGTATACCTGTTCCACTTTGCAATGAGGGTAGCAGGGATACATTGATGGTGCTTAGCAGGAAAATGGGAGAACACTGAATGGTTTTCAAAAGGGTGGTAAAAGATGAAACAAAGACAGAAACAAAACAATCATCTGCTTATTGTCATGAGATGTGGATGGAAATGGAGGAATACAAATAATCTGCACCGTGGAGTATTGAAGGAACATATGATTGGTAATGCACCAGCATGATTTTTCATTGTATTTGTCAGCTTCAGAGTTGGAACATCAGGCTTGCAAAAATTAGATGCAGTATCTTTAAAGGCATTGGGAGAAAAGTATTTTTGAGGCCTGCTCATGTGATGTTTATTGTGTGGTGCAAAACTTTAAAAACAAATTTTTACAGGAAAAGTAATAAGGGACATGGTGATATCTGATCTGACTGATCTGGTATCTTCCCATGATAAGGTAACTGACCACTTTGCAAAGGGCAAAGTGCAGTGGTTTTAATCCAGGTTGTTGAAAAGGAAACATTTGATACTGTGTCTTGCAGGAAATTCTTATGGACAATAAAGAAGGGCAAGATTAATATAAAGAGATAAAGATATACGGGTACTGCAAGAATTCTTAGTGATTATTACAAGTGATAGTCCTTAAGTGTCATACTTAAGGTTACTTTAGTACTTTGATTATAACCCTATGAATCAGATGTAGGCTTGCAAAATATGTGTAAATGATATCATAGTTTTGAGAGATGCTAGTTAGTACTGAGAAGAATTCAGTAATTATGTGGGAAGATTGAATTTTCCCACCTGTTATTTATGCGAGTAAAAAATGGAAAGAATGGTACAAAACTGTGCATTTGAAGACTAGTAATGGTACATCTTTTATGAACAAGGGACTCACCAGGGGGAGGCTTGGAGTGTATCAGTCACTTGTAGTGTGGTGGATGGGAGACTGTAATTTTAGTTGAGAATGTTCACCCCAAGCTTTGCACAAGTGAGAGTCTGTACCAGATCTAAGCTTTGCTGGTTGTTGTCCTATGCTTTGGTAATTTTCCAGTTGTGGTCTTCAGCCTCTCACCAACCCAGGTGGATAAATCCCAGAGGGGGCTCATAACTTGCTAGAAAACCAGTGAGAGCAGTTTGAATTGTCACCAACTCATTTTTTTGTGGGGGCAGCAGGTGGAGATGGTGTCTTTCTTCTGGGTCCCCAGTGTCCTAACATGCCTGAGGTTAGTGGAGAAAAATGGACTACCAGGGATTTGCAGTGGGAGCACCTGGGGTGAGTTTCCCAGAACCTGGGATTGTAGGAGTTTTTTAACAGTCTCCTGTATTTGTTTCTGTGTGTATGCATGGGAAAGATGGAAAGTTTTCTTTCAACCCACATCTGAAACTTGGAGAAATCTTAGCAGACCTTATACTGATCGTTTGAGGTTGATGTAGTTAATCTAATGAGTTGGTGCCTGAAAGTGTTTCAGCTATATGGTCTTGCCCATCACAGTATTGTTCATAATCTGCGTGTCTTTGCAGTGTGTTTGGTTCTGAACTCTCTGAAAGAGTTCTGAATGTCCTGAAAAAGTCCTTGAGTCAGGGCAGTTATCTTCTATTAGTTAGATCCAATTATTTCGTAAGTTCTGGAAACTCCTTCCAACTGCTTCTGCTTTATTTGCATGACTTTGTTGGAAAACACAATCAAATCAACATTTAAATTAAACATGAAAGGCCTTTCTGATTATTCAGTTCCTTAGTCAGTTTTCATTAAGCAGTCCTTTGACAAGCTGAGCTTGTCTAAATGCTGTTCCACATCCATTGCCTCAATGCTGCTTTCATGTCCCATAAGCAGGGATGGAGAAAACATCACTGGAAAACGGAGGGAACATGACAAATACTTGCACTGCTGTGATTTTAGGTATTTGTCTGATGTATTCCGGTCCCTTCTAAAGGGCCACAGTGGAACTCCAGAATACCATGTCAAGGCAATTGCACACTGTTCACATACAAGTTCAAAGATGTCAGCATATGATTCTAACACATTGTTTTCCACAAGAAAAGTGGAAGAGATCAAAAGGTAGGAAGTAATCTCTTCTTTCCAGCCTCTGTGAAAGCATAGCTTCTGTTTGTTGAGAGAGGGAGAAATCTGCTGTATGCTGGGTCCAAAATTAGGATGCTTTTCACATTGAAAGTAAACATGCTTAGCATGTATATCCACTGGATTTTACCCTCTTCTTTATGGTAAGAATGCCTGTTTTGAGGGGCTTGTCTTTCATGTCAGATTAGCTGAGAATAACTGCAGTTTTGTGTTTATAATACACATTTTTAAAGATTATGTGCAGGGTACTTTGTTGACTCACTGTATGTGAGCAGCTGTTAACACAGCTGGAGCATGTGTCCATACAGTGCGGCTGCTTCAAACTCTCACACTTCAGCCGTACTGAATTTCTTGGCAAATCTAAAATAGTAGGTGTAATCTTGTTGTCCTAGTGATGGCTACTTTGTTTTGTTACATAAGAGGAAATGCTTTCTGAAAGCTCAAGGACCTTGCAGATTTTATATAATTTTTGTGAAATATAATTTAAAAATACTCTATGCAATTACTCCATTTTGAAAATGCATGACTTAATACACTTCTTCTGTATTTAATTTTGGTGGCAGCAGTGCATTAAAATCTAATTACAACACACATCTATGCCATGATTTAAAAAATAAATTGTAATGAAACAAAATCAAATATTTGAAGCATATTTCCTCAGTTGATTTGAGGAGCCTATTTCTGGCTTCTAGACAGCAAATTACTGTTAACCACTCTATAAAATTAGTCTTTATAAGCCAGTCTAGTTTTCGGGATTGAGTGGCCAGGAATACACTGACAATTCATAGACATCTTTTTTTTAAATGCTAATAATACATCATTTAAGTATATAGAACTTGAATGTAAGTAGCCTTTGCCCTCCTAAATTGTGCTTTTTAAAAACTGATACAAATAAAATTATATTTAGCTAATTTTATCTGTAAGAAAAGCAGCAAGCTGAGCTTTTAATTTCATTGTGTACTAAAAACAGTATGTGGAATAAGACCTCACTATCTTCAGGCACACACTGGTGTCATTGTAGATGGAAAAAAGGCTATTCATGAAAGATGGAAGATAAAGGCAAAATATTTGATTAAGTACTCTTCAGATATTAAAGAATTTATGTATGGCAGTTGTTCCTCCTATTGTAAGCAGTTTTTAGTGTAAAGAAACAAATCTCCCTCATGGAAAAGCATTCCTTCTTATTTAATGGTAGGTAACTGGTTTTTGTTTGTTTTAAAGGAATATTATTGATTACCATCTTTGACACTGGCAAAGAAATACTTTACTGCCATGGGGCAAACATACTGTGGAAATAGTAAGCTCCCAAGAGAAGTAAATAAGTGTTCTCAGAAGTTTATAAATTATTCTCTGCTGGGAGCCTTATGAATGTTTCCCATGGGAGCAGGAGAGATAAACAGATAAATGCTGAGCCGCGGAGTATATCCGCAGCAGTTTAGTGAAAATGCCAAAGGGACCTCATCTCCCCAGGAGATGGTGCTGGAGGTTGTATATCTGTCTTTCCAAAGGAACTTTTGCACCTTAATTCTCTGGGAAGAGGCAGAAACACAGGTTCCTGCCTTCGAGACTCAAGAGCTCCTGTAAATTTTAACTTCCACTTGCTCTTGTGCTACAAGATGCTTACTATTCTCAAAATGTACATTCCTAAAGTGTTGCATGCTCCTATGTAAGGTTGTACAGTGGCTCCAGTGGTTACTGGACCTGGCTAAAAGTCCTCAAGGTCTAAGCTTAATTAACTTCTCTTGTGTTCTGTTGTACAAAGTGTCCCTCTTAAGGTGTCCCTGCTCCAGTGTTTTTATTTGGGGACAGTTTTGTTTCTGACACTGTTACAGCTTCCTGGGCGAAGCATAGGTGCTGAGGAGAGAGAGGTGCTTAATACTGCTGTATGGAAGTATTCCTACAGGGAAGTTTCGGAGTGTTTCTCTGGCTGGGTTGGGAAGAGCAGAGAGTAGAATGTTGCACTAGGCTGCTTGCAGCCACAGTGTCTCAGTGATGGTCACTTGCAGCTCAGTGATGATCTTTGCCTGGGCTGGGTCTGCAAAGTGCCAAACACCATTCCAGCATGCTTTTATGTGATTTGAGTGGGAAGTGGCAGTAGGATTTAAGTATTGATTGTGAGTAGTTGAATGTCTCCCTTGCCAAGCTGTCTGCCTTCCCAGTTCCTCCATCCTGTAGCTGATGTTTGAAGAGGGGTGGAAAGAGATAATTTTCCATGGCTGAATGCAGCTTTTGTATTTTCTGCTCTTGCCAGGTATTCGGTGTCTTGTAGCCAGCCCTTTGTGGAAAGAAGGTGATTTCTAGCCTGTCTTGTCCATTTGTGCTTTCACATTCTTTGCTCTTGCCGTGAGTCTGGTCATAATTCTAGGCCTATCTGTGTATTCAATGAGGCTGAAATGACTGCCTGACTTATACTTCAAAACACAAAAAAGAAATGTGGTTTAAAATGTAAATGTGTATTGGTCTTTCAGCGTGCCTTTGCTAATGCACAGAGCTGTGTTGGCCTAATCCAGCTCTGGCTGGAGTCAGGAGTAATTTGTTGTTGTCTGCTCTGGGAGCCTGGTCAGGTCCATCATGGGAAGCCTGCATAGGGATGCACGGAAGAGTATGTACAGGCTGGCCTCTGGATGCAGACTTGCTGCCAGAATGAGACTGAGAAAATGTATCTGAAAGAATGGGACCTATCTTAAAAGATATGAAGGAAAAGAATGGGTGCTTCAAAGGGCATCCATCAGCAGGCAGATAATTTTTGTTCCACTGGTATATCTTTTTTTCCCCTCTCTCAAAAAATTGAGATTTTTCTGGACAGGGACTTTGTGCTGCCCAGAAAAACTACACATGTTTCTGTGTAGTGTCTGCAACAGTAAAGTCCTGATATTACATAGGACCTGAGAACAATAACTAGTCTGATTTATTTATTTTAAATCAAGTCAACTGAAAGAGATTACTCCTTTTCTTTTAGTCAGCAGTTGCGTGTCAGAAGGGATGATAATTTTCTTATTGCAGAAATTTTCTGACCTATGTTAACAGCTCTTTCTTAAGCTTCCTAATTCCACCATACTACTTTATACATGAACATAAGTTTGCTGACCCTGACAGCAAAACACTGAATGGTATTTTCAATGATAGATGAGCAAGAACATTAATGTATGTTTTGGCAATGGGTTTAAATTTTTTTTCTATTTCTTCTGCCTTCTCCCCTCTCCTTTCTGATAAAAACATTCCAGATATTTTTATTTTTATCCAGTGGTTCCAGAATTAAAATATATCAAATTCATTTATTTATTAATGACTTGTTTATTACTTTGCCATATGGGACTCTGAAAATTTTTCTCCAACTTAGCTGTTGTCACAGTTTGATAATAAGATAAACACAGCTTTAAGACTGGTGGTGGCAAGGTAAGGAAAATTAAGTCAGTTTGATGCAAAGTGCTGATTTGCTATAGAATTGCTCAGTGGTTTAGATTGTTTAAAAACACTGGTAGATTAATTCTGCATGAACGGTCAGTTCCATGACTGTCTCTCGTACTACTGCTGACATAGAGCAGGCATAAAAAACACAAAGCCAGCATAAGCTCTGTGTCGTATGCTCTCACTGATGCCTTAGGATTTTAGCATTTATATTTTTCCTGTATTTGTAATCCTGCAGTTCTTTAGTGTGTAACTCTAAATTCCATAAAGAGTGTTAGCTCCTGCTTTCCCATTTTGGTCAGACAAAACAATTCCTCTCTAGGCCTGGGAATCAAGGACAGCTCACTGTCTCAGGCTCTGAGAAATGTAAACAAAAGTGAGTTGGTGGTGGGAGCAAACTTGGGGTAAATGACTTCATTACCTGAAGCTGTAATTGGAGGATTAGCCCCCAAAATGCAAATGGACCAAACATACAAAAGTATGAAAACCTGTCATCCATTTTGGGTGTAGCCCCTGGTGGGGTTTTGTCTGCCCTAAATGTACTTGAAGGCCCTTCAATAAATACAACTGCTTTTTATTCCCTTAATTTTGTCTGGTCTCTGTTTTTAGGTAGCCCCACAAGGCATCATCAGTAATTCAGCAGAAATGAGATTGTGTTCCCAGGTCTGGCATGGGTCAGGTTAGTGTGGCTGAATGTTACTTATGGTGACATGGAAGTGGTGTTGCTGTCAGCTGTATCTTAAATTGAGTAAAGGACTGGTTGAGAGGGTTAGACAGAAGGAACAGGGGCTAAACAGGAGAAACTCCTCAGGACTGAGGAGGACAATTTTTTTGTGGTAAGATAATGCCATAGAAAATAAAGACCTGGAAAGCATCTGGACACGCAGCACGTGCACTGAATGAAAAGCATATGTCTAATACTTGCTTTTTAAAGTGGGTAATGTTAGAGGCAACTTAACAGTGCGCAGTAGCCTAGAGACTTGCAGACATATGTATGTCATGACCTGTTACTTAGTTTCTTCTTTTTAAAGAATTTTTTTTTTTTAATTCAGTTGGGTTCTAATTCCTTTTGCTGGAGGCAAATCCTGCAGTTCTCAACAAAACCCCTTGTTTTTCTGTCTGTGTCTCTGAAGAGAGTGAACCTTTGATGAGGCTAGTGAGGAGGTAGAAGGTGTAACTCATTTTGAGACATCAGCTTTGGGTAAAAGCCAGTGTATGCAATTTCAGAAACTCCCAATAGAGCGGATGTATTTCAGTCTGTCACTGAAAGGGGGAGTATTGCAATAAGCTTGATTGAAAACCCACAGTGTTTAAGGATGGTGTCCTGTTGAACCCCCAAACCATAAAACAATCCTTTATCTCTCTTCCCCTAATCACGGCCAAGGACTTGTTAAGCCGTTAAAGAAGCACGAAGTATGTACCAGGTGCAGAAGGTGGGAGAGGCCAGATAGAGATTGTTTGGGTGGGAGAAAGTTACAGTGCTGGGAGTTAGAGGACTGAGTGGTGTTTTCAAGCACGGTGGGGAAAATCCATCTCTGAGGAGTAAACTAGGGCAGCTTTTATCCTGCTGTGAGGTAGGGGAGTCAGCTAGTTCAATTGTCAGTATCTCCTCCATCCTTTCTTGCTTGGAGTGTACTTGTGTGATCAGTTTGGATGTAACAGAGTGCTTAATTTTTTTCCAGTTTATGTGCGTTACTTAGTCAAAAAGGTGGCTGTAACTTCTACTAGTACTTACTTTTTCTTTTAAAAAGGCACTGCATCTGAACCGAAATGCGGAGCTTCCTGCTTTTTCATATCAAAAGAGGGAAGCTTATCTGTCTTCATTAGAAAATTTCTCTTTTAGTGCTTTTCTATTCATTATAGTGCTGGGACCTTGCTAGAGCGATTTTGTTTTGGTGGTCGCTGAATACTTTCTTTTCTCACTTTTTTTGACAAGAACAGAGAGCTGCCTCAGCTGCTAGTCAGTGGACTTCTGTGTACTGTATTGCCTTAAGCACCTCTGGGGGTGATGCTTCTTACTTGTGCCTGGAGGTATCTGTGCAAATGCATCCTCTGCATTTCTCAGAACCTGCCACATACTAAAGAAGTACCTACAGGTAGTTGATGCATAGAGCTGATGTGGTTTGGAGAACCTGCCGTGGTGCACTTCCCACATGTTGTCAGTGTCTTTTCCACAGGTTCAGGGGCTGAAGACTGGCCTTGTGCAAATGAGTGAAGTTCTCCGGGTGCTGGTGGAGTTTTGCAGTATGAATCAGCAGAGGACTGGCTCTTTTAGAAGCAACTCTGCATGCATATTTAATTTTTATAAAAGTGCATGTGTGTGCTTTTGGACAATATGTAGTATTAAATACAACTCTATCAACACATACCTTGTCTCCAAGTACGAATGTGGAATTATGCTTATTGCATTACTCTGGATAGAAAAAAAAAAATCATACTCAGTTGCTTCTTCCCTTAAGTTATTAAATAGAGGGAAAATCCACCCTGTTTTTGTGCTGGATATTTTTACCTATACAGTTAGAAAGTTAATGCTTCTGGAGAAATGTTCAGCTTTTATCTCTTTTTTTTTCAGTTTGTAACTTCTTTCCTTCCCTGTATGCAGTGTTGCTGTTTCATTGTGTGCTGAATCCCATTGCATTCAATTCAGTTGGAGTGCATGCTTTCTTAAGCAAGTCTGTAACTGCATTTGCTGCAATCTGTAGATGAGATCTGTCTGGTGGACACTATAAAAACACCACAGAACATTGGAAAGGCACATTTATAACTTTTTTTCTTGTTATTAATGTTTTGAATATGATTGATTTGTGTTCATTTAGAATTTCCCTACTGCTAAAATTTCCCCATTTTAGCATCTTTTGTGCAGAAGTGTTCACAGTTGCGGCTGAGTTGCAGAAGGGTCTTAAAACTATATGGCTGCTACTGTTCTTGTCCAGACACAAGTAAAATAGAAACATTTTCTGAAGTGAGTCTTCTCAAGAGTGAGAAAGTACTTATGTGAAATTGCAGTGGCCAGTAGCAGCTAACGTAGAGGAAGATATTCCTGTTATTGCTTGCAATACTTGGAGATTTGCATTTACTTCAATGTGTTGGGACTTATGTTTTGGGAACAATTAATCCGTTGTTCTACCCCAGCACATAAATATTTTTCTTACAGTATGTAATTACAAAGCTGGTATTTGTTTGTCCTGTTACATTTAGAGATGATATCCTTGAAAGCCCTGGATAAAACATTACTTCTCAAGCTATTATGCTATGTGCATAGTTTGGTAACTAAAGTTTTAGCTTTAGAATGTGTTATTTTTATGGTAAAAAGCTGCTGGGAAAGTAGATTTTTCCAGGCTATGTATGCAAGGATAGAGAGCAATTGTTGAAATTAAGCGTGGTGGCCTGGATCTGAAAGTCCTCTAAAGATCTTCTTGTGTTGCACCTGTTTTGCTGGGGCAGGTTCCTGTGAGGAAGATGGTGGTTTTCAAAGTGGAAGAAGCTCAGTTCACATTAATGGCCAGTTATTTATTGAGGCATTAAATATCTTGCAGCAGACTAGGGATGAGGCACAGTGGAAGTGCCATGGTCAAACCTTCAGCCCCTTCTGCCTGCCTGGATGCTGCCATATTTCAGGTGTGAGGGATTGCTACCCACATTTTCCTCTTCTCCTCACAAGGCCTGCCTCAGTTCCTTGCTGGGATGCAGAACAGGGTCAGATGAGTGTTAGGAGGTGGAAGCTCTCCCAAGTCTGGCCTTTGCTGCTTCCTGTCCAGGACATGGGGTTCAGTGGACCCTGCTGCTGGATGCCTGACATGTTCAGCTCTCAAGTGCCCTAGACAAACCAAGGGAAAATGTACGTCTGAAAAAACTGACTGGTGACACTGAAAGAATGCAAAGACCTATAAATCTTGTTAAAAACACAAACCTTGCTAATCTCCTCCTTGGTGCCAGTGCCAGGACAATGTCTTCCCTGATAATAAAAGGTAGACTTTATGTATTCCAGAGAGGTAAAAACTAATACTTCCTCAGCCACAAGTTTAATGTGTTCGGAATTAAGTCTCTGTCTTGCTTAAGGTCCCCTTAACTGTGGGTAATCACATATTTTCTAAACAGAGAGAGACAGTACTCTCCCAGGATTTTCCTGGGAATCTGTGAGAAGCTATGGGAAAACTCAGAGAAAGAATTAAAACAATTATTATCTCAATTTCTATACTTGGCAGACAATCTCTGTTTGTAAAACATGTTTACAGGAAGGAGTTGTCCCTTCTTAATCAATAGGCGAGAGAAGATTCCTAAAGGCCAATCAAGTCTTAAATCCACCATTGTTTCTATGAGAACTGTAGATTTCGAATAATAAAGTGTCTTTTTACGCCTTCTGATGATAGAGTCTCTGTGTCACCTTTGTCTATCCCTGATACCCCTTCAGTAACATAACTACAATGTCTTCTCCCCAGTTCCCGTGTATGCTTTTCTGATTTTTATTTGAAGGATTACAATGACAGTCTTGGCTTTCATTAAATCGTTGTCAAAACTCTTCTTGGTTGCAATAGGCTGAGGGCTTCTCCCATGTTCTTTGTCTTCTATTTTCTGGTATCTTTTTGCAATCAAAGGTGTTGATGCAACTGCCTGAAGTTCTCTGCTATTACAGGCCTGAATGGTGCCTGGGAGATCTCCAGTTTCCATCTGTTCCTGTGGTGGTTCTGTAGAGCTGAGTACATCTTTTTAGCCATGCATATGTATTTTAAGTAAGATAATGGCTGGTTGGTCTCAGTAAGTGGCCTTTGACTTTAAAATTTGTTTTCTCTACAAGTCCATCAGAATCAACACAGTGTGAGCTTGAGGCAAGGACATTTCCCTGCATCTACCTGAGAAATGAGCTGTGGCCAGGGACTGTGTTTATTTGCTGAGATGGTAAAGTGGCACATCCTTCCCCTTGCTTTGATTAGATGGAGACTGAACTGTCTGAGGTTCACATGGACCCTGAAGCATGCTTAAGCATACCTGCACATAGAAATCAAGCTGTCTCTGTTATATTTTCCCGAGTTTGTGAGGATACAGATAACCTTATTAAGGCAAGGAAAGAGTTGGGAGAGAGATTAGGCTTTTGTTAAAGAATGAACCTGTGAAAATGGTGTCAAAGACATCTAGCAACTGGATTGTCAAGAATCTGGCTCTTCTGGATCCATGTTCTCACAACTGCCTTGTCTTTAGTGTACTTGGCCACTTCTCCAAAGATGAGGTGCCAGTGTGACTTATCTCATTTAGGTTTTGGTATCTGGAGGATATGCTTAAATTTTATATTTAGAAATGTAAGAGAAACAGCTGGGCTATGTTTCCAGTTTCAGTGTCTGGAACAAACTCAGATCAAACATCATTCTGTAGAAGGACAGTATTTTTAATTTCAGATGGTGTGCGTACTGTAATATATTTCTGTTGATTTTGCTCTTTTGTACTGATGTGTGAGTTAGGGCTTAATTACTTATTTTTAAATGCCAATAACTGTAGTTTTAGTTTCTTTGTGCTTTAGTAGTAAGTCAGTGCCAGAGTTTTTTTCAGACTTGAGATGGTGCTTTGGCCATGCCTTGCAGAATGGGTTGTGAAGCAGTGGAGAAGCCTTTCGGTCACGTGTGGCTAGAGTGATGTTGTGCAAATGAGTTTCATAAATGTGGATTTTTCTTGTAACTCCCGGAAAAGTGTTTCATTGTTGTTTATGTAGACCATTTAATTGCCATAATAGTTAAGTGAATATTCTTTGATTGAAAACCTGGATTGAGCACTTTGTGTCTGACAGGAAGCAGTGCTTTTACAAAAGAGGTGACATCTCCCAGAAAACTCCAGGAAAGCCTTGTGAAGTAGATGTTTCTTTGGTGGAGGACTAAATTACTGCATCTCATTGCAAGATCCAGCCTGCTTCCCTCTTGCCTGTGTGCCTTGATAGGAAAGGAGGAAGAAGATGGGAGCTGGAATTGCTCCCACTCCTGTGACTCCAAGTTAATTTGTCTGTGGTGGAAGGATCTGTTCATGTAGTTCCTGTTGCAGCCTGGTTCTGGGGCTGGACTGACCTCGCCTGAGGGACTCAGGATATAAATACTTCTGCAGGGATTGGGTATAAAACATGAATTACTTCCTCAAAGTATTTTTCTACGTAGGAGTTTTCTAGAATGGACTGCAAGTGATCTTTGTAGAAAAAAATGTGTGATTAAATGGGTCCTGTAATATATTTGGCTTCACACAGAGACAATTTGAAAGTAAACTGATTTGTGTTTTAGTAGCAACAGCAGCAGCAAGAAGAGATATGTTTGAATGGAGCAACATGAAACAAGAATATCTGAAGTCAGAATAGAAAGTGCTGGAAATGATGATAGCATCTTGAATGAAATAACTGTTTCTGATGCCAGATGTGATAACCATACAGCATCAAAAATAATATTCCACTATTACTTTCTGTGTTATCTCTGAATCATCTACTGTAACACAGGGTTTGACCTTTTTTTGGAAAATTAGAGATTTTCCAATTGAATCACTTAATTGCTTGGCCAGATACAAGCTAGCTGCCAATTTGCCTTCCTTTTGTAAAGTCTTTGCTTAAATTACCATGACTTTCATTTTCTGTAGTGTTGTGAAGAGTGAGCTCTATAAAACTTGGTTTTTATTATGTACACATGAGCTTTCTACTGTCTTTTTCCCTCTAGACAAGGATATGGGAAATTCTCCCTCATGCTTATACATTATATAATATAATTAATTAATGATGTTTCTCTGTCCTTCATGAACCCACATTAACATTTTTGAAAAGGAGCAGTATGGCTAAAATTTGGCTTGAATTTTTTTCCTGCCAACAGCAGCTAATTAAGTGAGAAACGTTTCCACATGTGACAGAAACTGTGACTTCTCCACTGCTTCACAACCCATTCTGCAAGGCATGGCCAAAGCACCATCTCAAGTCTGAAAAAAACTCTGGCACTGACTTACTACTAAAGCACAAAGCACAAAAATCTTCCACAGATAGCATTGTTCCTGTAAGGACAGATGTAAACAGCATTATGAGTTCAGTATCAAGAGCAAACATGCCTCTCATCCCCAGACACTGATAATGCCCCTCTTTTTAGTGGCCTGAAGTGTTATTCTAGTTGCAAAGTGTTTTCTCCTATTTCTCTTTGGGTTTTGCACTACTATAACCAGAATGTTATTATTATTGCAGTCGCTGTTTTTACTGTTGTTATTAAAATAATATTTTTTAAAACAAAATTTTTTGTAGCTGTGAATAACCCTTTTGGTCTGTTGAGTAGTAATGTGGATGGCTATTCTGAGGAGATAGGAATAGGGTCAGTCTCTGAAGACCCTCCACAGTCTGCTCTGGTGGGTTCACCTGACAGCTGCCTGGTGCACAGGAGCACAGCAGAATTTCTTCCACATGAATGCTTGAGGCCACAACTCCCAAACCACCTCTATGCCCTTTGGACCCCTGAGTCACAGAGAGTATACAGCCACGCAGTCTTCATGTTTTCTTTGCCCTAACTATGCAAAACATCTGTCCTTACGGGAGCAGTCCTATCTGAGGAAGATTTTGTGCTTGAAACCAGCCTTTGCCTCTTCACCCCAGTTCATTAGATTCGTCTGCATGGAAGAGGAAAACACATGCAGAACTTGCATTGTTATGAGTGATGAGAAAGATGTCCTTGGGGAAGGCAGGCTGAGATGTGATGTTGTTGAGGGTGGCAAGAGTCACACTCTTGACACTCACACTTTATAAGTGTTTCACTTATAATGAACAGGGTAAGGACAGTCAGAGGCATAAATGTGGTTTTCTGTGCTACTGTGTTTTGCTTTGTTTTTTACAAGACTTGTTTATGGAGCTGGTGGAGTCAGTGCTGTGGTTACTGTTTTGAATAGAGCAGGGCTGCCATCTTTGGAAATATGGATCAGATATTCTTCTGTAGCATGTTTTCTGCCAGATGTTGGGGCAATTCTGCCTTATTTAGGACAACTGTGGCAGTCAGGAACTGTGCTGTAGCACACTGTCCTCCTCCTTAAGGAAATGCAGCTTGATCTAAATTTCCTCCCTCATACTTGTCAGACATCTGTTATTGTTTGCTGCTTCTTAGATCCCTTTCCTGTTCTTTTTTGAAGCTATTGTATGACAGGTTTTTCTTGGCTGGTTGCTTTCTATTTACTATAAAGGAACCCACAGACAGATATCTGGGAACTAGTGTTCTTTGAAACCATTTGTAGAATTGCATTGATGCTTCTTTTTGAAAAGTAAGTCTAAGATAATTTAAATCACTTCTGAATTTTTTTATTTTTTAAAACAAAACTTGCTTTTGTAAATAACAAAATATTTGAGTTGAGGTTATTCTGATGCATTTTAAATAAAAAGCCAATTATATTTGTGTTGGGTAAGATGAAAGAAATTGCTTGAAAGACATTATTTAAAAGTAATTTTTTAAAATCAGCTCTGCTATTGCAGGCATAAAAACAGTGATGTTTTCTAAGTGGACGTAGGAAACTGAAGATTTGTCATTATATCAGAGCCTATGTATAGTAGAGTTACAAAGATTACAATAAACTTGGACATGAATTATACATCAGTGGATCTGTTGAAGATGAGAAATTTACTGGATGTTTCAGAATGCACTCTCAATTTCAGGGACAAGTGACTATGCATGCAAAATTTGACAAAGACATTTACCTCCCAGAGGATTCTGAGTTTTACTTTGTTTATGATGGATCCCTGGAGAGACACATAATGTTTGCTGAGCGAGTTAGTGACAGAGCTCTTCAGTCCATAGTTCCAGGTGAGCCTTAGTTCATGTTTATATTTTTCCACTCTTTGCTCTACCCTAACCCCATTTCAAAGGTGGGCATGACTGGACAGTTTGAAATAGACAGTCTCTGTAGTGGAGAAAATGCAGAGATTTGAAGGATGGCCTTTAGGATCCAGGCTGAGTTTGACTCTCCGTAGGTGATCCTGCTTTTTCTAGCAATCCATGCCAACACAGTATTGGATTAAGCTTTACTGGACTTGCACCACCAGGCATGCGTTAAAGTGCAGTCTTCAAGGATGGCATAATTTTTAATGTGACTTGATTCTGCGCCAAAACTGTTTGCCTCTGGTAATCCTAACACCTGCAAAAGTCCTATTTTTTCTGAGCCTTCTGTTGGTGCAGCTGCCAGCCTGGCTTGCAAGACCCTCCTGCTTGTGATGCTCAGAGCTCTGCTGGAGCTACTTATGGTACAGAAGTGTCTGGGAAACTGTTCCAGGGTGCCTGGCTGCAAACAAGGGACATCTGTGTTGCCTCCCAGCTGGCTCTTTGCCTTGGGCTTGCCTCCCTCATGGATGTAACATACACCCTGCTTGTCACCTTTATTGTGTGCTTTGTGACCTTTTCATTTGTGTGAGTAGGAGGCTATAAGATGTGTTGTACCTGTGCAATAGGATCTCCTTGTTTTCTGTTGTGTTCTAAAGGGGATTTAGAGTCTAGCAGCAGAGTATAAAAAAGGGAAGTTCATTGCTGTTACATAGTGACTCCTCTGAACCCGTAAATGCTAAATAATTGTCATGGATTACAACTGGAGAAAATTCAATGATAGGCTTGTTCCAAGTGGGTTTTAATTTTGTTTTAGGATTTTGGCACATTCTGTTACACTGTTAAATAGTTGCTTCTGGGGTAGCAACCCCAGAATCAGATGGCTACAGGCAACACTTAGTCATGACAAAAGTCATGAACATATTAAAAGTAAAGTGTGAGGTTAAACTATATTCTGCTGATATTTGTGTTATTTTATGGTAGCCAAATTGCACATAATGGAGCACAGAGTGCTTTAAAAACAACTACAGTTGTACAGTTGTACATGGTTCCTTCTGCAGTAACTGGATTGCACATGTACTTGTAGCTTTTCAGAGTACACTGGAAAATTTAAACTTGTGCCCTTAGTACATCATGATTAGCTCTCCAAAGAGAGGTACAGCTTGCACCTCTTTTAGATATCCTCTTTTAGGCATCCCCCCTGCCTTAGATGTCAAAGGAGTAGGAGGGAGTGACAAAATGCTGAAGAGGTTAAAGGGATGAGCTCCCTTGAACTTTAAGGGTCCCAGCTGTAAGTAACAGAATTGATACAGCATTTAATCAAGTTTGCCAAGATCCTGAAGAGTGCATTAGTTTTTGGGTTTCAGCCTGGGTAAATACAAAATCAATTTTAGTAAATAGATGTATTACTCAGAATTCATTTTGCAGGCCACAATTCCACTCTTTTCAAAAGCATCTAATTTTTCTTAACACTTATGCAAGAATCTTCAATTCTTTCCACTCTGGTTAAAGAGTCATCACCTAAAAAGACTGGTTCTAGAATTAATTGAGTTGGTATAATTGGGAGGACTGTCAGCTCAAGTCTAGTTGAATCCAAGTTCATCAGTATAAATGCCTGGTGGATGTCCTAAGACAAATCAATATAATGAAAGGGAAGAATAAAATAATTCTGAATGAGCAGCCACAGCTTTTAGAGGCGGACGAGAATGAAAAGTAACTAATGTATTTTCTGAACATAGGTGATGAATTTACATTATAATTACAGGCCATGGATACCAAGAAGCAGTTTCTGTGTCTGTGTTAATGTACATGGTGGGTTTCTCACCTGTGGTCCTCGGCAGCCGTCCCATCACTTACAGAGAGAACCTGTCATGCAAGTTGTCTGGCTTTCTGGTTGATCACGCAGAATGTGTCACCACCACTAGTCACAAGCTGTTGCTGGATAAGTTTGGTCTAAGGAGGAAAGATCTGCAATCACTGGATAATGACTTGATGATGGCCGTTGCTTATGAAAAGTTGTCTTCAACCTGGAACATCCTAGGAAGCTGCCCAGAAGGTGGTAGAGTTTTATTTGAAGTTAGAAAGCTTTTAACAGTGGTTTGGTGCACAGTTCAGAGCAGAATATCTCAATGTTTGGTCCAATTTCTCTACTCTTGTGCTTAATTTTGTGATTAATATGAAAATTGTTCAAGTGTGAGAGATTTGGTTTGTGCCCAGAGAGTTAAAACAGATAATGATGGTTATTGTAACTCTGTCTCCCTAGAACATTTTTCTGCCTTGACTCACTGTGAATGCAGTTCTTTTATTTATAATTAGAGCTGCCTGTTTAAAAGAAGCAAGAACTGTATCATGAAGCTTTGCAGCCATAATTCTAACCAAGTGAGATATTTTATCTTGGGAGAAAAAAGTGGTAGAGAAGAGTATGTTACTGTGCGTGTTCTGATGTGCAGAGTAAACATAATTTTTGCCATTGTTCTGTCTATGTTTATCCTTCATTTATGACTATGATCATTCTTTGGGGAAAATATAATTAAACAAGTTTATAAGTGGTCTTTTTTTTAATTGTTGAGGAAGTAGAATGAAAATACCTGTGAAACTTTACATTAGGGTATGCTACTGAAAAACTTCATAACAAAATCAGGTGGGATTTTGCTAGTTTCAGGTTTCATTGCAAACAAAAAGCTGTAGTTAGGGTTTGCTGGAGACTTGGATTTTTTTTTTTTTTCAGAGTCAGCTGATTTATAGCTGAGGGTGGAAACTGTGTTATACTTGATCGCTTCACATGTTTTTCATTGAAAATTTGGTAGTTTTGGCTGTTTTCCTTTTAGTACTTTAAATTACTGAAAATTAGAAGACTGGTAGTTTCCACGTGAGCAAAAATGAAAGAGATGCATGCAAGCTTCTGGGAAATAAAAACAGACCAGTTAAGGTCATTTCTTTTGGGTAAGGGCTTTTTTCTCATCTTAAATATTTCTAATTCCTAATGACAGATAACTTAAAATCTGAAGAATGTTTTTTTCCTGTGTGTTGCAAACAACCCCTTTAACAGATGTAAAACCAAATACGAAATCTCATTCAAATATTGGCTAGACAGAAGACGGAAAAAAAGCCATTAGTTGTTTCGTTTTGATGTGGAGTAAGTATTTGCTCAACTTCTGGAAAAACTGTTGTATTTTAGCAATGAGAACATTGTATCAAAGCCTGAAGAAATCCTCTGTAGTTTTGTTCACAGACTTGTCTAAGCATTTCACCAGCTGAAACCCAATACAGAAGCGTCAGCAGGATGCCAGGGGTACTGAGAGATGCTTGGGCATAGAGAGCTAGGTACCTGCTTGCTTGAAATGTGGGGAAAGGTTATCCTGGTTGTGTTGTAGGTCCAAAGAGTCAGAGATCATCTCAGCCAGTATCAGAGTAAGCTCTGCCAGGGCAACTGCTATCCATATAGCAAAATTCTTTAATTTTCAGTTGTGCTAATTATTAATTTTCAGGTGTACTGCATTTATACGGAAAAAGAGTATGTTGCCCTTGCAAGACTTTTGTAGATCTTGTATTTTTTTTGTTTCTATGTATTTTTCATACTTTGTTCACATTTCAGATTAAAATACTATACATAAATGAAGTTTCAATGCCAAAAAAGTTGGGATGTGTGCCCCCATTGCCATATAGAGCCTCTGTGAACATCTGAAGTGTTAGACAAGCATGTCTTCAGCATACTCTGGTGGGATTGCCTCGTGGGCACAGTTGCACTCGAAGAAGTGACATCTCCTTTTGTACAACAGATGCTGCTCTTAAATGAAGCCAGGGTCTTTTGCCTGGTTTCTGAATAAGCAAATACCTGGGACCTGGTAGTAATGCTCATTTACAGTGGGATCTGTCAGTGCACTCCTGCCTGGGCAGTGCTTGGGGTCGCCCTCGATGGGGAGCTCTCTGGACAGCTTTTCCTTCACCCAAGGGAGGCTACTCCTTCCCTGTGTCTCTCTCTGAGGTCCAAGCTTGGGCTGGGCCTCATATCTATTTTTCTCTCCTCTAGGCAGTTTGTATAATTTTTCTTCAACATCTGTATCCTTTCTCTCTCCTTTCTGAAAGTATAGTTTTGATCCTCTCTCCTGACTCTGAGAAGCACGGACTGGAGTTTCTTCCTAGTGCTGTCCCCATCACTGTGGTTTTGTCCCCAAAGCCAAGAAAGCCAAGCAAAGCTGAGGGTTGGCTGTGGCTGAGGGCGGCCTGTGCATGGAGGGGAAGGAGGGAGGGAGAAGGGGATGGACTGAGACTGGAGAGCTTCAGATCTCTCAGCACATGAGGAGAATTCTTCATCTTCAACAGTGAGGTGATCAAGGGTAATCCCTGAACTCTTTTACATGCTCTGAAAGTTCAAACTGGATGAGAAACGGGATCTAGAAATTTGTGAGTATTTAGAAGTAGAATGAGAACTTTCCTAACCTGCTGTCCTCCTGTTATATCCTTTGATACAACTCCTTGTACCAAAGATTGGAGGTGTCTTGACATTGTCAGGATGCTCTTTTTAATGTTATGAAAGAAGCGGGTGCTATCCTCCCTATCATCCATCACTACTTAGGACTTTATGCTTTTGCAATTCAGTCAGTTTTCAGAGCTGCAGGGCTATTTTTGTTGGAAAAAAATGCTTTTGAGTGACATGCTGCTGGAGAAAATTATTGCACCATCTGGTGTTTTTTAACCTCATTCATTTTTATGAGGATTTAGAAATGTAAGGATTGATGGAAAGATAGAAGAACTCTTTAGTCATAGGAGTTTTGGTATTCGGGAAAAAATGTTTGTATTCCTTTTATAAGGTATAAGAAGGATTGGATAAAGAGAGCCAAGAGGTTGTCTAGGGAGCATTACAAATAATTCAGTGTAGTTTAGGAATTTAGTGTAGTTGCACAGGTCAGGAGTTATTGGCCACGTTATAGGAAGTTGAAAAAAAAAAAACAAGAAAGCATGACTCTTTTTGTTATCCTCACTTGTAATAGATGTCTGTGTGACAGCTGTGACAAGAGCTGCTCACTCCAACAGAGTGGTCAGATGTTGAGATCAGCATCTTGGTGCTAGAGAAAACTGGGGACTCAACAAAGCTGTTATACTTAGACATTTATTTGTTGGTGGGTTTCAGGAAAGGGGAAGGAGGGGAAGGGAGGAGGGAGAAGCCGATTTTGTTTATTGCACTTGGTAAAGGATATTTCCCTTCTGAACTGGATTATTCAATTTATGGAGACAATCAGTATTAAATAATAAGCTAAAGAAATTGTTAGTGCTGCCAGAAAAAAAAGGAGAAGAGAATTTTCCCACAGAATTTTTGTTTACACACACACACACGCACACACACAAAACCAAACAAAAAAAAACAAAAAACAAAAAACACAAAAAAAACAACAAACAAACAAACAAAAAAAGAACAACAAAAACCCCCCAAAAAACAAAAACAAAACAAAAAAAAAAAAAGAAAAAAGCAAGGAAGGAAGGGAGGAAAGAAAGGCTAAAAAAAGAGAAAAAGAGAGAAATAAGAAATTAATCTGAATGAGAAAAGTGCTTCCAAGTAACTCTTTTTTCCATAGCACCATGGTTATGGCAGCCTTTCAGCACTGGCAGTCCCAAGAAACATGAGACATAGGTTCAGCATCTTCCCTGCAGCTTTTTTATCCTTGACAAACACAGGTTTACATTTCTCAGCTGTCAGAGGGCAAATGGGAGCACAGGAGGGCACTTTGCAAACAGTGCACTTCGTGGGCAAGAAGCTGAGGGCATCTCAGTTTCTGGCTGTTTTAGGGGCGCTGTCAAGAGAGTGAGTTCAAGTTGTCTGGGTTACCTAACTGTGCTGGTAAACAAAGAAGAACACTTGCTGCCAGCTTTGCCACCATTTACAGTTATTTTCAAGAGGAAGACTGCTCTTTTAGGTTTTTGTCTATTAATAGAAGCAACAATGTTACAGCCTGAATTAAGAAAACTAACTGTGGATTGTAGAGAAGGAAACAGTATTTAGTTCCCTTTTGTGAACAAGGAGATTTTCCATTTTATTTCATAAATGCACTGCAATTGTTTTCTAGGGACAGGTCTTGTGGAATGAACAGAGCTACTGAACCGTGTTGGTTTAGAGTCTGCCTTTGGGGGACACTTTCCCATTTTCTGTGGCACTTTTTACTTTATGGCCCTTGTCCTCCCCTTTTCTTTGCAGTTAAGGTTACTCTTTTCACTTGGTATTACACGTATTCCTTCTAAAGTGCACAAACTCAAGCCTGACTGATGCATGTTAGGGTTTTGAAGTAAATTAAAGAAAATTCTGTCTCTCTTCTCGTCAGCTGGAATTTTAGATTACTTTTTTTCCCATGGAAGGAAATGGAGAAGAGTGCAAAGTGTCTGTTCTCCTTCACAGAATTAGAAAAACACTAGGAAGAGTGGATAAGTGTGTCTAGGTCTGGTGAGTTTTGTCAGGAGAGGTAATTGTATTTTGGTCAGAGAATTCAGGAAGTTAGAGAAACAGATAAATCTTTGGCCCAGTAGGAGTTTGTCCTTTTGGAAACTGTGCCTGGCAGAGGGAGGAGGATGCTTGCCTGTGTGTTGTGAAGCAGATTAGTGTCTTCTAGAGCCTGCTGCTGACCCAGAAACTTGCATGGGGCAAGATATTGTCAAGCACTCTTCAAGCTATGGGTTTCCAGTAAGTGTATGATTTCATCTCCTGGTCAGTGGAAATAACAGCAGAGAGATCCCTTTGACCATGAAGGGGCTTTTTGGGAAAAGCACTGAGCACTGGGAGATATGCAGAGTGACAGGAGAGTGAGTACTGTAAGAGAAACGGGAGATAAAGTTTCCTGTTGGAGGCAGTATAAAGTAGTGGGGCTCTGGAGCCACTCTACTGCTGAAGAGACCAGATACAAAACTGTGGTCTGATCCCGACTTCAGCCTTCAGTGGGCACTGGGCTGGAGAGCCCCTGCTCCTCTCCTGGCTGACAGGGTGTCACAGCTGGTGTTGTGTACTTGGGTGGTGCTCAATAAACAAGTATCTTACACCAGACACCTCGGGGAGTTCTGGCTGCAGTACTAAAGGATGAGGAATATCCCTCCCAGCAGCAGACACCATCTCCTGCAGTGTTTTGTATCATAGCTGGGGTCACCCAACCTGTAGAGTCAGCTGGAACTTTATCTGAGGTGTAGGTGTGCCACCATGATGCGTGGGGCTGGTGGATAGGAGCCTTTTCTAGCCCTCCTGCTGCTGAAACTGCTGAGGCAAGACTCCCTTTGCAAATGACCTTTACCTTCTCTTCTGTCCTTTTCTTCTGTGGGATCGATGGCAGTCCCTGGGAGTTGGTTCATGTAGGTGTGCTCTCAGATGGTCTGTCACATACCTGACTTCAAGCGCTGCAGCCTGGTGTCCCTTCACAAAACCACTTGTGTGGGTTTTTGCAGCAGTGGGGTGCACTGAAGACAGCTTTATAAGTAATTTCATTCCTAATGGAGAAATGAAAAAAATAGCAGTAATGTATAAAAGTATGAAGCCAGGAAAAATGGAATTTGTCAGCCAGTTTTGATGTCTCCCCCTGCTTTTCAGTCTTGGAGTTTTTAGTATCCTTCCAGGAAATGAATGAGATTCGGAGCCCAGAAGGGGCTTAGTCATTTCTTTCAGAGAGAAATATTTAGTTTTAGTTTGTTTTTTTGGAAGGAATTCAGGAATAGGAAGGGATTCAGGTGCAAGGAAGAACAAAAGGATTTTTTTTTTAATGTTTGGAACAGACTATTTGGCTCAGCTCTGTTTAACCCAAACAGAATGTTTTGGCTGGAAAACAGGGATGCAGTGCAAAACAGTCTTGATAGTGCATATCATTTACAGCCCCACATACCTTGCTATAGCTGACCTTGTTTGAATCAGGCAGCAGCGTGTCCTTCAAATCATAGAAGTGGTTTCATTTGTTCATTGATGGAAAATTTTATACCATGTAAATTAAATGGTATTTTATACCATTTAAATACTAATATGTTGAAGAAGTCTTGTGTTTTCCTTTTTTTCCTTATTTTGTTCCAGCTTGCCACAGAATGCAGTTGAATTATGTTGGGTTTTTTCCCGCAATATGGGTCTGTGTTTATGTTTATTTCTGGATAGTTTTTTTTTGTTGTGTTTTCTCTGTAGTTCCCCTCTCCCTGCCTTTATGCCACACTTGAATTTTTCCCCAAGGGAATGGGAAAATAAAGTGAAAAGTGTAGGAAAATGCCATTTGTTCTGCCACAGTGAGGAAGTATAAGAGAAGGTGGTAAAAGAAGAGAACTGAAACTAGAAATTGTTCTTAAGGGAAAGAATTGCTAACCCCCCTATTGCTTCAGAACTTTACCATCTTTTAATGAAAATCTTTTCTTTATAAGCAGGTCTGTTTAAAAAGCTTATTATCAGTCATCTTTTTTTTTTTTTTTTTTTTTTTTTTTTTTTTTTTTTTTTTTTTGTATTGCTGATTCTGGAACAGAACAACAGCAGATATACTTTGAATATAAGTGTCCTTGGAGGTGACCAGGTCCAGTGTCCCTGGAGGTGATCAGGTCCTACTCTCCACTTGGAGCAGGGCTAGCTTTGGAGTTGTATCAGGTTGCTAAGGATCAGGTTTTGAACACCTCCAAGGACAGATAGTCTGTAACCTCTCTGGGCCACCTGTCCCAGTTCTTCACCGTCCTTGTGGTGATAAGTCCTTGTACTGAAGAGCATACTTACCTTTCCATTTATCCTTCTGAGCAGACAGTTTGAATTTCAGGTTTTACTGTTGTGAAGGTATTAGTAATTGCTTTATGCCATCAGTTTCTGTTCGCTCCTGTGCAAGCCACATGGAACTAGTAAGAAGAGAGTGGCCCGGCAAACACATCATCTAGAGAGGTAAAGGACAGGGAGTCCTTTGTGAGTGCTGTTTCTAAGTGTATCAGGGCTGAAAGCAGACAGTGAACCTGCTGGGTGGTTCAGCTACCATGTGCATTCAAGCTGGCCATGAACAAATTTAGCATAAGGTTAGATGGAGGTTGTAGGTTAGACAGATAAAGATCAGTTACTAGACTATTGGTGGTGAGATAGTAGAAGTTATTGTTTTAGATGGCCATTTCAGAAGACAAAGATTAATTACTGTTATTTTTAAAACTTGTTCTTTTGAAGCAGACTTATTCATACTGCATTGTTTGTAAGATTTGGCTGCCAGAAGAATAACTTTATTTGCTTTAGTGTTGGAGCAGAGAGAAGGCTATTCCTCATCAGGGAGAGGGCTTTCTAAGGGCTCCCTTTTTGCTGAGTGGGAAAGTGCTAATCTTATCATCCTCAGAGCAAGCTTATCTGGGTTTTTTTTTTTTTTTTTTTTTTTTTTTTTTTTGCATTGTTACAGTATACATTGAAACCCAGTGGACACAGGCCAAGGTTCAGAGTAAAGTTTGCCTTTTTGTTTCAATGCATTTAGTCTGAGGATTGGGGTTGCATCTACAGATACTTAGCATGCTTAATATTGAGTGATGTATTTGCATGTGTTTTAATTAGATTAATTTGTCTGCTGTCTTGTTACTAACACTGTAGTGTAGTGTAGTATGGTCTAGTTGGAAGCATCTGAAGAACATACCTTGATGTCTAAAGTGGGACTTTAGCAGAGTTTCAGTATTCCGGATCAAAGAGCAATTTTGAAAACTTTTTTTTTTCTATGAATGTATAATATTTGTTCAGGGTCTACATTTTGGACCACATAATTTCCTGGGTATTTAAACTTGAACTCCCTGGTGTACCTATAAACACTCCAGACAAGGTTTTCTGCTGGGGTCCAGATGAGTAGCACAGCCTTGAGTCTGCTGAAGTCCTTGCAGGGGAGACTCTCTGAAGTACAGAAATAGCACTGGGACCAGTGCTGCCTATGGAAAGCACAGATGATGTTGTCCATCTCTGTTCAGATATACAGGCAGGAAAAGGGAAGATACTGGCACACATTTTCATACTGTGTCTGAATTGTTAGGTCATTCTCTGAGCAAGTGAGAGATCCAGGCTTTGAGCATTGTTTTTCACTTCTGACGACGGTATAATGAGAAAGGTATCCAAGTCTAAACAGCAGAGACTTCTCCTAGCTGATTATTGCATTGTAGTCAGTCTGCTGTTTTCTTGGTCTTCTGCCCTGCATCCCCTGGTTTTCCCTCTGCACCATGCCTTAATTTCAGTTACTCTGCAATGGAGGGAATAGGGTATGCTTCCATCAGATGTGTGATTAGAGGAAATTTGAAGCTGTGTGTGTTCAAATTGCATCTGACTGACGGGGAAATTGTACTGTGAGCTCCTGTTTTAGAAGTAGCACATCAGCCACAGGTTTTGGGAAGCCTTAACTTTGCTTATTTAAATGTTCCTCCATAGAAGAAGGTCTCAGATTCAGGCAGACCAAGGTGTTTGATGAAAAGTGTTTAACTGGGATTTGAAAAAGTGAGTTTCAGTCAGATCTTCCAGGCTGCGTTGGTCAAGGCCAGGTTAAATGGTGCTTTAAGAAACCTCTAGTGGAAGCTGTCCCTGTCCATGCCAGGGTCTTTGGAGTAGATGGTCTTTGAAGTTTCATTTTAATCCAGGCCTTTCTGTGGTTCCGTGTTTCTTATGGTTCCATTTAGCAAAGCAGTCTGCAAATGCTTCAGTTGGATTCAGTGGCATAAAGGTTGCATGTGCTGGAAAACTTTGAAACATCTGTGCTGTCTCGTTTCATAGATATGTAAAAGCTATAGATCACATTAGTGCTGGTAACTAAAATGTAGCAATGATCATCCTTTCCAAAGACTGAAATTAGAAACACTTTGTAGACCTTGGCGGAAAAAAACACCCCATAATTCATTCTTTTCCTCTGTGGCCCTGGATCCTGCAGCAGATCGTGTGCCCAGATGGACATATATTTTCCTATAATCTGAAATGGGTAGACCAAGAAAAAATTTTAAAGACTGAAACCTGTGGAGAAAATTGTTGCATAGGTAGGCTAGCAGGTCACACATTGACTAGCCACAGTAAGATGAAGTTTAAAAAAATAGTGGTGTGACATTTTATATGTGTGTTCCACAAATACTTAGGCACATATTATGTAAATATTTAGTGATACTCTGGTATAAAGAATTCTACCTGTGTCTTGTTAATGTGTCTACTTCTGTTAGAACTGCAGTAAAAATAGTTTTCAGACACTACATTCAGGTGTGCTGGCTGTTACAGTGCTAGAGTCTGTGCCCTGAAGCTCCCTTTTACTCTGATGCCTGGAATTTCTTTCATTTATTGAAGGAAACATGACGTGTTTTTCTGGGATTTGACTGTCTGGAAGTTTTGATTCCCCTTGAAATGGAAAGGTAAAAAGTCGGGATGGGTTGCCACCAAATACTCAATACCAAATACTCAGATAAAAAACTGTATCACCAGCAGAGATCCTACAATGATTTTTCCTCTGTGTTGGTAGGGAAAGCTCCTTCAGTTCCTTGCCATACTGGTTCTATGAGATGTGGAGATAAAGGATTTTTTTGGAATATAATAACACTCTAAGTCCAACATTTTCAAAAGAGGCTAATCACTTCCCCCCATTGCCTCCAGAGAAGACATTCAGCTTCGTAGAAGGTAACTCTCCTGTTAGAATGTCCAGAGAGGATGTATTTGGCTAAGACATGACAGCAGCCTTTAATTATGTAAAAGGAAGCTGTGAAGGGAAAGAAATGGAAATTTCAGTGACATTTCTTAAATCACTTGAAACCTAACATATTTTAACTGAAATTTGTAGAGCAATGGTCCCTAAATACTTGATCCTCATGGAAGAACCCTTATGTTTAACTTCATACCAAAATATCAGTGTAAGAAACTGGTCAAATGGCACTTGAGAATATTTTATTTATTGCCTTTAAATTGCAGAGACTTTTTGTTTGAGAATGTATGTATTAAGGCAGATAAATCCTTCCTTGAAGACAGGCCAGGGAGTGGTGTGAATGATGATTCAGCATCTAGTGACTAAGTCATGGTTGTGTACTCATTTATTTTAAACTTTATCCCATTGAACTTGATGATTATATGCTAAAAAGTGGACAGAAGAGGATGGATTGGCACATGAAGTTACCTTCTGAGAAGAGAGGAGCAGGAATTATCTGGCATATTCTATGTATATGTGTATTATTTTATAGCTCATAGCTTATATGGATCTCTTACTGTCCTGATAAGCAGCCTTCCTTGAGAAATCATATCCTTTTTTTTCTCTTTTAAAATTTTTTAATTTAGATACTTGGCTGTGCTGCTGGGTGTTTTGTGTTGCTGAGACAAAGCACATTTTTTTAGTTTAGATACTTTTAAAAATTTTTAGTTTATATACTTGACTGTACTGCTGGATGTTTTGTGTTGCTGAGGCAAGGCAAATTGCAGGAAAATTGCTTTTTAACTATCTTCTCCATTGGGACATTCATTACTGAATGCTGTATTACATACAGAGAATGAGAGAAATGATAATAATTAACAGCTGGAATTATCTAATTCATCTGTTTTCTTTGATAGAAGAAATTAGATAGCATTTCAATATCCTTTAGCTCTGCATATGCAATTAAGTATGTAACTGCTGTTTTCAGTGAAAGACCTAAAGTCTTCTGCCAAAAGAATTTTTAGGTCTGAACCTGAGCTGTGTTATTTCTGCAGATGATAATAAGTGTCTTTTGATGCTTACCAGCAAGTAAAATGCTGGGGTTTGTTACTGATGATTTTGATCTGCTTGCTATGTGTTTTTTAAGAACCTGAACAAAAAGAAACTCTTCTTCACCTTGTGATGAAGTTGGGCTTGGTTAAGCGTTCCCTGTTCTTGGCAGCCCAGCCTGGAGGGTCATCAGCATTAGCATTAGCTAATGAGGATGGAGCAACACCATTAGATTTGGCCTTACAGAATGGACACTCCAGACTTGTTGAGATCTTTACAAAGTGGGTATAATCGTTTGCTCTTTTCTATGAAAATGTCTTGTCACTTAAGGGATATGGGGAATACTGTTGTTTATCTGGAGGGAGTTGCCAATTATGTGCTGGTTTCTGCTGCTTTTTGCCAGTATTATCATTTTAAATGATAAATTTGCATTTGCAATTGAAGGAAGTCTATTATTTGTGTCCTTCATTACATTTGAAGTCAATTAATAGTCAGTTAAAGGATAGAGGACCAGCTGCAGCATCAGGTACCTTTCTCAGCACTGTATCAGCTGAATCCTGACACACTAAAAGCAAGAAAGGCATTCCTTAAAAATATATATAAAGAAATATTTATATATTAACAGAACCATAGGACCTGACTTCTGCAAAACCTCAGCAGACTTTGTGACCGCTCTAAAGTTCAAGTTTGAACAAACAAATAAGGAGAATCAGCAACAAAGACAGTGCTGCAGTTATGACTCTGTTTTGCCGGAGAGCTGCCACGCTGACAAATGACTTAAAGGACAAGTGCTTTCTTGCACCTTTCAGCTGTCTGGGGCTCTGTTTGTACAGTCCTGAGGAGCTGCATGGGGTGTATGTCTGTGTCTTGGGATACCAAATGGTAAGCATCAGACACCCCTTCTTATTCTTGGCTTCTCTTTGCAAATAGAAATATACAAGAATTGGGCTACATTTTTATTTTGGTGTGTGGTTCTTTCAGTTCTGGCTCCATGCAGCCTGTAGTTTTTGTGAGACTTATTTGTACTTCATCTTAGAAAAAAATACAGCATGGGTACAGTACATTATGTTATGACTGTCTCACTTGTTTGTTATGTCCAAACAATACTGTATTCCCTTGAGATACTTTCTGTTTTTCACTCTTGTGGGATAACAAATCTGCTAACTGCCAGTTGCGTCCTACTGCTATATATAGCAACATTAACAGGAAAAGGTACTATTGCTCATTTACAGCAATAAGGAGAAGTAGGTATTGTAACTGCTTGTTCATTCTGGCTTCTTTAAGTAGTGAGTAACTGTCTAGAGCTAACATTGTTTTTTCCCACTTGATAGCTAGAAGTAGCTCTGTGTTCTTAAGAGTCATTGGTACGTTTTTGTTTGCCCAGCTGTGTTTTCAGTGGATGTTTCAGATTTTCTGACTCTGGCTTTTGCAGTGGGTGTGTGGGGGTCCTGACGGGTTGTGCTGAAGGCGAGCCGGAAGCTCACCGTGGCAGTGCTTTCATTCTGCCTGTGCAGAGAGCATCTGCTGTGGCTAAAAGAGTGTGTCATTTCAGCTTCCAGGGCAGTCAGTCACTTGACATTTCAAGAGCAGAGATCAGCGAGGGTGCCTACATACAGTTTGTTCATTCATCTGGAGCTCTGGCACTGACATTCAGTCACACTGCACAGCACTTGCTGGAGTCAGACATTAAGCTCTTCAGACAATACTTCTGGGACAGACCTCTTTTTCACCAGGTACCACAGATTTTCTTCATGATTTCTAGCTGTAGACTTTTCAGGCTGGATTTGTTTTCATTGAGTAGCCTTTTAATTTAAGCTGCCATGTCACTGATCACCAGTATAATTTTGTGATTGCTGTTGTGGGCTTCTACTTTGTGTAGGTGTAGCACATTGTATGTCTGAAGCTGGAGCATAAGAGGTGTTGAGAACTTTATAAAAGCCTCTTTTGCCTCCCAAGTTGTTTTTTCATCATGATGGATTTCAAAGGGAGTATCTTGTCCTGAAATCTCTGTGTCTTCAATTGCATTGCCATTGTATTAATGTTTGTTCTTTGAAATACTTAATTTAGTTCCATTCTTCTGGTAGTGTAATGCCTGGGAGCTTTTATCAAGAGCCAACACTGGTCTATTTTTACAGCAGAAATACAGAGTACCAACTTTTTCTACATAGTTTACTTTAGTTTTTCTTATTTAGTATAAAATATCTGAAACACCGTTGTCGTATCCTTCAGGATATCTCTTGATTCAATAAAATAAAGAGAATGCTTGAATGTATAAATTCTTTAATAGCAATGCAGATGCTTATCTGTGTTCTCAGATTGAGGCTGCACAACATACATAAAACCAGTGAGCTAAGAACACACTAAAAGTTGGCTTTTTTTCTGGTCTTGAAATTCAGCTTTTCTTTTCCATTCTTAGCTTTGCGTTTCCTCATTTGTGCACTGATTTTCCTTGTATTACCTCAATTTCATGCTGCATTTTTTTTAACTTACAAAATTATTTATATGTTATGTTTAATACAGAAACTTAAGGTGTGGCAGATTGTATAGTCCTTATGTGTAATCTCATGTGACTACATCCTTGAGATTTTGGTTTGTTTCAATATAAAAAAGTTACTCTCTGTAGCTTGCAGAATCCCTGCAAATTTTGTGTTGCTTTTCCATTAACAATAATGAACTCAAAAGGAAAACCAAGACTATAATCAATAATGCACTGTTATTTATATGCCACTCACAAAGTCCTTGTTTTTCATTCAGTCTTTGAAGTGGCGTGTTAGATATTCTCAAAGACAAAGACTCTGAAAAGCTGGAAAATTCTGCATTTGGTATTTTCAGGAAAAAGCCTACTGCCCTGGATTTGTTGGTTCCCCTTTTGCCATTCCTCTAGTTGCAGCATTTTAAGTTCTGTTATGGGGACCTTATTCTCCTCCTGCTCAGCATCAGTGTTGCAGCACTTTCAATCAAGCAGGAATAGACCAGAATAATTGGGAAGATTACATGGTTTATTCAGTTAATTTCTTATACACAAGCTGTTGTGTTTAGACTGTGTATTATGTCCAAAAGGAAAGGTAAAATTCATTTTCCTTCCGTTGCAAACAAGAATTTTGAGCTCTTCAGTTGTATCCAAAGCACTGGGAAGCAATTAGAAATTTTTGGTAGGTATTAGAGATTTCACAGTACATAGTCTTTTTAAAATAGAGGTAGAATTTACTGCTATCCTGAAGTATTCATTTCATCTACAGCAGACTAAGGCTGTACATCTGGTGTCTTGAGATTGTATAAATGACCACATTGCGACCTTATGCTTGAGTCAGAAAGTCATGACCTGAAGAAAGGGAGCTTTGTCTCAGTTATGGTGGCATGTAGTGTTGGGTTTGTGTGAAATGATTGCCTCAAACAGCAGCCCATCTATTCGTGCAAGAAAAGCATAATCTTTCTGAAGTATATTCTACACTCCCTGCTGTGTAATTTCTTTCAGTTCCTGTTCAATTCCTTAGAAGCCTAAGGAAGTAGTGGAAAAGTTAAAACAAGCTATCAGTAAGCCAAAGTCACTTAATTGGGGAGCCATACCTTCATGAAGCAGTTCAAAAAGTGGGAATCCTGTGGCCACTCTAGGCAGCAGAGGTGAGGGAGATAGTTGAAATTGCTGAAAAAGAATGTGGAATTGCTTAAATTCTGTGTGACCTTCCTGGGGCAGAGATTGCTGTGTGGTAGTGTTGTTGAAACAGGTGGTCCCCTGATGCCAGGGAGTAATTAGCATTGATTCCATGATGCAGAAGGTATGAAAGATACTTTATTAATAAAGTATAGTATTAAGAAATCTACAGTTCTCACAGGAACAGAGTGGAACTAAGACCTGATTGGTCTTAAGGTGAAAACCTCTAACACTATTGGGGCGTTATGAATAGTATACTCTAGCAAACTATATCTATAAACAATGGTTACAGAAAGAAAAATAATAGTTGTTTAAATTCTTTTCCTCTAAGATTCCCAGGCTCGGCCTGTGGGAAATTGCCTCTGTTCTTTCTGCAACTGAACTAAAAATATCCACAGTAGTGGTGCCTGTTCATTGTGCACCTCCAGTGGAGACCTAGACAGCATGAGAAGGTAATCCACAAGGCTGTCTGGGCTGCTGCAGGCAGCACAGCCAGTGCAGGGCAGAGGTCCTCTGTGAGAAGAAGAGCGATCTGGGGACTGATGGACACATTTGAAATGTGTCAGAATAATGAAAGAAAGGGCAACCCATGATAATCATCCAAAATGACTAAGATAGTTTATGATCATTTAAGTAATTTTTTTTGGCCTGGTGATGGACAGATTTAATAGTTTCCCAACTTTCTTTTGACTTTTTCTGCCTAACAGGAGTTGGAGTGGGAAACTGCCTACCACAACAAGAGATGAGCAGAGAAAAATGCAACTTGCCCCACTGAGGTGGGGCTTCATGGCTTTCAAATTAGTTTGGCTGCAGTATTCAGCCCAGGGTCATCCCAGGCTGCTTCTTTTGTGTTCAGGTTACCATGTCTTTTCTCTGTTTGCAGCTCTTGCTAGTTGGCAAATACACAGGCAGTCTACTAGAAGAAAAGACTAGAAGCAAGCAGAGTAGTAGATGAAAGAACACAAAGGAATCCATTCTTTCTTCCTCCACTTTGTTTTTAATTTCTGAGGGTAATTTCTAAAATAGAAAGAGACTGTATCCCAGCCCCCTCTTCCTTTTGAGCAGGAGTGATGTAGTTGGTGTGTATCTGAGCGAGGGAGCAGCCTGACCAGGGGCTACAGATGTGGGGAGTGGAGTGTCTCTTGGCTTCCAGACTGGGTTTATCATGTAGTTAGTGTTTAGACCTAGTTTATTCTCTTTGTATTGCCTATCCATCAAAATTGCTTGCTTTACAGGGATGCTTTTAATGTAAACTAGAATTCTGAACAGGGCTGTTGTGCAAAGTTGTTGTGCTGCTTTTCTCATAGAGAAGAAGGTTGTAAGCAGTGAAGTGCAAATGGTAAATCTATTTCTTTAGATCTTTCATGTATTGTTAGCAGGAGGTGATTTCTCTCTGTAGTTAAAAATATTTTATTGGTTTTCCTCTTGAGGGATTGCTGTCAGTTTCCTCTGGAAGGTAGCCAATAAAATACTCCTTGTGGAATCTCTCCCAGTCATTTTAGTATTTTTCATAACATAGTGTTTGCCAGTCTTTGATATTGTTTTTGAGTTTTCAGAAAAGTGTAATGGGCATCAAATACAGTTACTGTAATTTTGATTTTTTTTATAGAGTATTAATTCAAATGAAGTTGAGACAGTGGAAGGTCCAAAAATGCCCTGCAGTACAACACACTCTATAGAAGGTACAGTGTCTTTATTCCATAATGTTGCAATATTTCAAAGCTCTAGAAAGTTGGCACAGATTTGTACACTATTTATTTATTCAGAAAGATCATGGTTCATATGGTTTTAGAGACCTGTTAGTAGGGAACAGTGGAATAGGTAAGTCATACAAGAATTTTGTAAATCATGATATTCCCTACAGATCATTGGTTGTCCAATGTCAGGCTGAAACTGTTCACAAAATACTATGATGTTTATAGTGACTGGAAAAGCCTTAACTGATTCCATTTTAAGAACTAGAAAAATGTCAGGTGGTTCCAGGAGAGGGCAGTGTTTAACTGAATGAACTGCAAATTCCAGTAAAGCCTAATAAATTAATAAAGATAGGAGAAGAATAATGATTTGTATGTGTAGTTCTGGGATCCAGCCTAGACTTCTTAATGTGGCAAAATCGTCATTTGTTTCCATTAGATGTTCACTATTTTGGTGAGCAATTTACCTCTGCAAGGATTGCGGGACTGTGCTTGCGGGTGAGAATGCTCTTTCATTACTGAAATACCTTCCTGTGTACCTCAGAGCAGGCATGTCTTAAAGCTGAAGAGAAAATCACAAAAAAGGATCATTCTTCAGCATCAGAAGTATGAGGGTTGGGGGCTTATGTGTGATTCTCAGGAATGAATTAAAAGTTTTGATCAGTTGTCCATTTGTTTATGTGGCTGGCATTGTATGTTTGGATAAAGCAACAAGCTGAAAACTGAGAGCTCTGTGAGAGGCTTGGTCTTGCTCTTCAATGTCTGCTGTGGAAAACTTTTCTTGAGGGCAGCAGAAATCTGAGTACCTGCATGAACTGCTGACAGGACCAGGACCAGGACCAGGACCAGGACCAGGACCAGGACCAGGACCAGGACCGGGACCAGATGCAGAGGAGGGATGGGGACTAGTTTGAGGGGCATCAGCCAACTTCAAGTGAATGGGTAAAATAGGGACACAGTCATGAATTTAAATGTGTATACTGCCATTTCTAGTGCTGAAAAAATAGCTTTATACCCAGCTTTTCTGTCAGACTTCAGGCAACAAGTGTTCTGCCATTAGAAGTTAAATTTGCAGAGAAATAACAAGCAGTTGTTAGCAGTTACAAGCTACATATCTGTTATTGTAAGTGCAAGTGAGAATTTATGATACTGATTTTGTGAATGACTTTGGTGATGCAGTGTGAAAATGCATTTACTCTGGGTGTTCACCTGAGTACTGTACTCTGATCAGGGTGGTCTTTATGCTGCTCCTTGGGGATAGAAAGGTAGTGGCCTTCATTGGCAGCACTACATGTGGCAATCACTTGGCCAGTGTGACTTGTAGGTGATGATTACTTCCATATTTATCGCAAAAAGCAGCTTTAACTTGGTCTGACTTGCGCAAGCAGAATGCAGACATTCATAGCCCAGAGAGAGAGAGCAAGAGAGTATCCAGTTCAGGACATCTGCTCTCATTTTGGATTCTGATAAGCGGCAGAGGTATTTGGCATAGGCACACCTAGCTGTATGTGTTTTCAATGGAAACTCTATACTTTTGTGCCTTCATGCATCAAGAGTTGCTTTGCATGTGTTTTTTAAAAAAAATTAATTTCATGTCAACACCTGGAAAATCATGCTATGTTTTGTAATATTCAGGCCCAACACAAACAGATTCTAGTAAACATGTTGCATGTTTTATGCCCTGTGATATCTACTTGTAGACATGAGAAGTCTGTAACTACTGTTTGTACAGTGTTAGTCAACAAAGCTTTTTCATCTTCTGATATTTTAATATTTAATCTGTTACCATATTTCTGTAAGGAAGTCTGTTTTCTAGCCACCAAGTCAAAAAAAAAGAAAAATCACTGAATGGTGGTTACTGGTGACTAGTGGCTTGTCTTGCAATTTCCATTTGCCAGCATTCAGGAGATCAAAAGAACTTTCAAGACTGAGTTAAAATTGTTGCTGCTGGAAGCAAAAGTTATATGAAATGATTGTGCTTTTCTACTACATTCTGAGTTGCATACACTGACCTTTATAAATTGTCTGCTAAGTTCAGGACTTTATTTTGGCACATTCATATAATGAAAGAATCCTCCTCAGATTGTAAAACTGCTGTCATTCCAAGAAGTAGTTGCTATTCACTCCTAAAGACAAGATCGACAGGCCTTTAAAACCCAATGCTATCAGAAGCCCTGAGCCGTTAATGAGAGGAGGTTGATAGAGCTGGGCACCGCTTCTTGTGAAATGCCATCTTATGAAAGCTGTGGGTCAGTGTAAGGTGATGCTGCTGGCTTGATCTCCCATAGCAACTTCAATTCAAATATATGGAGTGATACATTATCCTGACAGGATGCAGAACAAAAAGTGAAATAGGTGGTATTTTGGCTAATTTTATAGTTCGTACTTTTCTCTTTTCTGACTTTGAAATTCTGTGCCCATGAGTTGACTGAATACTGTTACCTGGAAGATAAGGCAATTGTTGTTACAGTATATATCGTCTAGAGAAAATGGCTTTTTATTTCCAAGAATTGAGGAACTGAATAATAATAATGCCAAGTGCATGTCAATACTGTAAAAAAATCTTCTCTTGGAAGCTTTAAAGTAGGTGTCTGCACTCACAATTACAGAAGAAACAGTCTGTTCCTACTAGCTGAAAGGTGGTGTCTGGAATGTTTAGTTTGACAGCACCAGGGATTTTGTGTTCTGTGATTGCGCTGTGTTAGAATGCAAGGGGGTATATATATGTGAGTGCTGCAGGAGGCTAGTTAAAGAGGGTGGTTTAATTCAAAATTAATGATTGTGGTACTGATCAGCATGGACCCAGTCCTAATTCCTGCCAGTGTCCAGGGGCCCTGCTGAGGTGAGGGATAACAGGTTGCAATGGGCACATAACTGCATCCCAGAACTTCACGTCCAAGAGAGCTGCAGGTCAGATTGTGTGATTTAGGTAACGGACAGCTGTCTTTGAACAGCTGTTTTTCCCAAGATGTATTGATAGAACTCTTTTTTTTAAAACCTTTAGTGTATACTTTGTTCAATGTCAGTAAAGGTCCCCAAATTCCATATACCTCAAGGCACCCTGTGCTGTCTGTTGAAGCATACTTAGTTTAACTGTTTGCTGGAGATGGAGAAATGAAGAGGGTATCTGAGAACAGATATGAACCTAGAGTTGAAGGATTCTGTGTAAAATGAAGCATATTTACCATGATGACTCTGTCTATATAATTTCAGTTTCATTTTATTTTAAAATGTGTTTGCTAAATAATAATGTTCCTGGAATTATGAATGATGCTTGTGTTCCATTTACATTCCTGTATCCAGTTACTCTTTGCTGTTTCACAGAAGTCCTTCAGGCTGCATTTGGGCAAAACTTGAAAAGTGTGGGAGGTGGTTTTTTTGGTGGTTTTTTTGGCACAGCTGTGTCCTTCTCCACATTCCTTGGAAGCAAATATAAACCAAAACCCAAACAAACAAACAAAAAAAGAGTGATAGTAAAGTGAAGATTTTTTTTTACTTTTTGACTTAAAAATGCAAAGTTTGATTTCAGAAAATGCATGACATCCCCGCAGAAGGAAAGCGGTGTTTGTCTGCTCTGTGGCATTGGTGTGAGGCACAGTCCTTGAGCTGTTTATTTTCTGAGTGTGTGGGGGTTAATCAGCCCAAACATAACTGTGATAATAACATAGCACTTGTTGTGCATCCAGCTTGCATGCTGCCCACGGGATTGCTGCTGCGGGGAGATGCACAGGCTGCCCATCTCCATTGTTGTGGCTTGCCTGCCTGCTTCCTGTGTCCCTTTCCTATCAGAAAAAGGAGAGAGACCAGCAGCAGAAACCAAAGCAGACCCAGACTGAATTTCCTTGTTATTAAAGGCAGCAATCCATGCTCTTTCAGGTCCTGTGAGCTTGGCTTCTGATGAGTTGTCCCAGGATGATACGAAGGTACACATTTCTCCTTTTACCAATAGCTATGCTTTATTTAGGCTGAGTAGCAGCAACCTCTGCATGCCTATCTGAACACCTTCCATAGCTAAGAAATTAATTCTAGCCTGCCAGGCATAATTTCTTTCTATTTCTATGTTGCAGGAGTAGTTATGTGTGTATATGATTATTATTTGAAAGAACCTGTTATGTAGTTGTGGGTTGGACAGCTGGGTTGCAGAAGCAAGCTCTGCTTTTGGACCAGAAAGCTCTTGTATTTATGGTGAAGCTTAGTGCCTTTAGGGAGCTTGCAGCTGCCAGTTTGGGGTCAGCACCAGATTATGTCTCACATAAGTTTCATCCTTGAGACAGCAGGGTTCATTACATCTGAGGAGTTAGTCTCTGAGAGAGACCTTGTGTGTAACTGTGAGTCCTTAACTGGATGTAAATGGGAATAATGCTTTTTGCAAAAAATACTGCAAGTTCCCCTTGTTGTCTGCTTGGAGGTATCTAAACAACTTTTGGGAGAAACCAAATATGATGAGATAATAGAAATATATAAATATGATAT
>WBNO01030481.1:1243-129064 GCA_013400575.1 Peucedramus taeniatus
TGTCTCTGCAGCCTACAGTAACATCATCTGCTAACATGACAATAGGGTCCCTGTCTGAGCAGGAGTCTGTGCTGACAACCAGCGCTAATGGTAAGCACTGTCCGAAGTTTTATTGTGGGTTCAATTTCTTAATTTTACTCAGAATATTACTCACAGAGAAAATGTCACCCTGCCCTGCCTCCCCCCACTCCCACCAAACATCTCATTTTAATAAAATAAACTTGCAGTTCTTGTTTGAGCATCTTCAGCAAATCTTACAGCTTTGTGTTACTCTTTCTTAATAAGATTTTTTTTCAGAAGGTGAATTAGAGAGTAGGTTTAAATTAAGTATTAGGAAGAGATTCTTTACTTTGAAGGGTGGTGAGGCACTGGGACAGGTTGCCCATAGAAGCTGTGGATTCCCTATCCCTGGAAGTATTCAAGGCCAGGTTGAATGGGGTTTTGAGCAGCTTGGTGTAGTGGAAGTCATCCCTGCCCATGACGGGTTTTGGAACCATGTAATCTTTAGGGTCCTTTCCAACCCAGGCCATTCTATGATTCTATATAATGAAAATACTTAAAAACTTACATAGTTTTGAGCAAAATACGAAGTCTTCATTCTGAAAATCTTAACTGCAGAGGAATAAATCAGAAGTGAAAAAAGTTTATACTTTCTACTGCAAGTTTTAGCATCTCCTCTTGGCTGCACCGATTATAGTAGCTCAGAAAATAATGTATAAATTACTCTAAAGAGTTATGTCAAAAATTTCACCGAAGGATATTAATGGATTTTTTTTTTGTTCTACCACTCTCATGTAGGTGCACAAGACATTACTCAAGTCATGACTTCACAGGGTATGGTGTCATCTACAAATGGTCAACATGAGATAATGTTGACCATAAATAATTCCAGTTTGAGTCAAGTTCTAGCTCATGCTTCAGGTTCTACTACTGCAACCTCATCAGGAAGTCCTCAAGAAATCACTCTTACAATATCTGGTTTGTGTTTTTAAAAATCTTTTATGATACCAGATGTCTATTTCATAAAGTACCTGTACAGTAGCATATGAGGATTTTCACAGTCCACAGTTTTCCCATGGCATATTTTTCTTATATTCATCAGCTTTAAAAGATACTTCTCAAATCCACATTTGAAATCCAAGCACATTTGCCTTGAGAACACATTAGACTGGTTCACTGTTTTATTTATAGCCTCAGTTAACAGCTGGATTTTTAAAAGATTGATCAAGTTGATGTTTTGAATCTACAGAAGTAAGATCCATATTTGTGTAAATATTACTAATCTCAGGTATTTCTGTACATGTTAGTATCTGGATTTGCATAATCACATCTGTATTAAAAACTTGTCAAACCACTGCCTGAAAACCTGCATGTGCAGAAGTTAATTTTGTTTTTTGGTTGTATTTTCTACTTTTATTATTTCATGATCTATCGTAAGAACAATAGCATAATAATTCTGAGATTATTCCAGTTACAGTATGACTTATTTCTGTTCAGGCCAAGATCTTATTCAGCACAATTCTGGAAGCACTGATCTGAACACTGGCTTAAGGCTGACAGCACCAACCATCAGCAGTCAGACTACAGGTGCTACATTAACTATAAGCAATGACCAGCTTCTTTCTCAGGGCCCTTCACTAAATGCTCCAGGTATGCTTACGTTTTTTCTAATTGAAAATATTTTCTTTAAAAAGTAAGTACTAGAATGAAATGGTATAATCTTGCATGTCATGATTCAGGAACTTTGAGTGTTTTGTGTGTTTTCTCACAAGCTTTAAATTGTTATGTCAGTTTAAATGAACTTTATTCCATATAGAAGGAGAAAAATGAAAACAAGACATGTCTCAAATTAGTACTTTGAGGCAGTTAAAGGAGTATTGAAGAATTATATCTATAAACTGGAGTATGACAAAATCTGGTGCCTTCACTGCAGAAGTGATAAAATACCAAATTTGCTCTAGTACTCAAATTTTGAGATTTTAAGTATGTTTATGAATTTTTACCTATATATGTTTCTATATGCACGTGACCACCTGTGAGTGCAATACTGTATTCATGAAGCTACATTTAAATGTAATTTTTCTAATTTTATCATCTGACTGACAACTTTAGGTTCTTGATTAGCAGTTTAACCAATTTTGTTGATTCCACAATAGAAAATCCTAGCAATGAGAAACAGAAATTACTAAGTTCACTTAAAATAAATTTATCGTTTAGTGTTTATGTATTGTCACCTCCCGGGACGGGGGCGACAACAAAATCAGGGCGACAATGTATGTAACAGATTTATTTTTTTTACCATTTTGCATATGTTCCAGAACTTAATACAACAGGGGGAGCAAACCTTCCTCCAGCAACACCCATATCTCAGTCTGCAGTTTCTGCACAGAATTTGGTAATGTCTTCATCAGGAGTTGGAGGAGATGGTAGTGTCACTTTGACTCTTGCTGACACTCAGGGAATGTTGTCAGGTGGTCTTGATGCAGTTACACTTAATATCACTTCACAGGTAAGATGCTTTTCTGAACTGACAGATAAATTTATGTTTTTGTCTTACAGAGCAGGAATTGGAGATTTTGCTTAGAAAATAATTTTGTCCTGTAAATACATATTTGAAAATTCAGTTAATATTCCTTCTCTCTGCTAACTGTGTGAGTGTGGCATCTAGAAACATGAACTTTTGGAACAGAAGTGCAGATAAATTTTGCAGGGTTGTTTGATTTTTTTAAATTAACAGATAGGTTCTACTGTTTCAAACATGGTTTGAGAACAGTTTTTGCCATTAGACTATGTACTTCATTATCACTATTCAGTAATACAGCTTAGTACTCCTAAATATATTATTTCATATGGTAAATTTTTCTTTTCCTACTTGTGAATGGGAGAGTTGAACAGCAGTTGTGACAGTTCTTTTCACAGCAAGTAACAGTACAGAATTTAATTGACTATCTTTAAAAACAGGTGGCATTATAAGAAACTTTATAAAAATGGTGCCATACTGTCATCTCCCCAGTAACCTTACTATTAGTTTCATTTATAGCATAACGCAAGAACTTTGTGGTGTCATCAAGAGCCAAAGACATATTGGCAAAGAGAATCTACAGAGTGGGGAGATAAAAAAGCAATACTAAAAGACTACAAAGTGAAAAGGTTGTGTGGTTGACATTTCAATGTAGATTTTGCATCTGAAAACTTGGGCTGTTTCTTCTATTTTCTTGGCTTAACTAGGTTTAGATTGATTTTTATTTACTTTTTGACCTGAGTTAGTGTGTAAATGTATACAAATTAAATACTGTTTATCTTGCATGTGCTGTGATTAAAACTGGTGAAACAAAGTTATATGCTTCCCTCTGTAGTTTTGCTCTGGGTAAGGGAAGAAAAAATTTCTTAATAATTCTTATGATATGTTTGTGATTTCTGGTATCGCAGAGTAACAAAGCAGAACATGGTTTCATTTCAGGCTTTCTAATAATTTCGGTGATAACATTTGGCAGTGTTGCTGTTTATGAATAAGATCCCGTGCCTCCTGTTAAGACAAGCATAAATAAAATTGAAACATTGAAGAATAATAATAGCTGTACAAACACAGTTTATGTTGCAAGAAATCATGGTGAATAGACAGGTAGTATATAAAAGAAATGTGTTTCCTGGGGAAATTGAAAAGTCATTAAAAGTAATGTAGAAATAGAAGTAGTAAGATATTAGTAATCATATATCCTAAGCAATGATTTTGTATCGTAATTTCATGGGTTTGGAAGTATGTTTAATCAAAAGTTTTAAATAAAGGAAGATATTGTGTGAAGGCCATGCAGGAGAGCAGAATACAGGAGTTAAAGAAAGGCAATGGAAGGGCTAAAACATTCAGCATTTCATGCAAGGCTGGTAAAAATTAATTGGAACTGAACCTAGTCTTACAAACTTCCAGCTGTTGTTACCCTTAAATGGTTAGATATACATTTAAAGGAGAAAAGGAAGGAAAACAGTTGCATTTGTTCAAATAGGATTCTGAAATATTTCTTTCTAAAGAAAGAAGAAGAGCACTGTTTAGGTGTGAAAACTTAAATTACTACAGTGAGCTGTTTAAATACAGTTTTTTAAATATAGTTACTCTTATTTTTTGTGCTCCCCTCTCTGGCAGGGTCAGCAGTTCCCTGCTATACTCACTGATTCTAGTCTTGCTAGCCAAAGTGCATCAGGATCACAGCAAGTCATACTGGTGAGCCATACACCCCATTCAGCACCTGCAAACTCTGATGAAATAACATATCAGGTAGATACTATACATTTCTGTATCTTTTGTGGTAAAGGAGTTTTATTTATACTGGAACAATTTCTTTTTATCTTGGATTATGAAGGCTGATGTCATTCCCAAGCAAGAGTTTTGGGAAGAGGTTCTTTGTGTCTTCCTAGTCACGCAGATTCTGTTTGAAGTTTTGAATGAAAAACCACTTTCATATATATATACATGCACATGAAAAAGAAATGTAATTAATAATGTGTTTCTTTCTACAAATCATATAATCATGCACTCAACAAAGACTGCTCCAAAAATTTCCAAGTAAGTTGGTATTTAGATAATAAAAATAGAAAAATTTTGGAGCTGTGGGGAAAAAATAGCACCTATTGGTACACTTTTTTCATTCTCTTTCTGTATTCGTTTCAGTGATGGTGCAACATAAAGTCTTTGTAACTTCTTATGCCTTTGAATCAATAGAAACTCTTACATAAGTAATAAAGTTTTGGTATTAGAAAAAGACAGTTCTGTTTTCTTGAAGGCAGAATGAGTGTTTTCGACCAGCCTGGTAGGGCAAGCTCTAAAATAGGAGAAATGGGAGAGGCAGATGGTGTCATGATTTGTTGCTTTCTGTGTTACTGGACTTAGGATTCCTCTGTATGTATAAGTTGAATTTGGTATTAACAAGGAATTTGGTATTAAGTTATTTGAAGAAAGTAGTTTTTCCAGGCAGTTCTCACTAATTAAAAGAATAATGCAGCACACCACCGTCCAATTCTATCAATTTTTCATTGTGTTTCAGTACTTCTGGAGGTAGACCTTTATTTCCTTATAAAACAGAATACCCAATAAAGAAGTTAAACAAATAGAAAATATTCTTCTCCTCTGCAAAATCAGGGATAATTTTTTCCTGTCCAGAATGCTTTTGGCTTTGAATTTTGTTTGGTGGCAAATTGAGGATCATCTGAGTTTTCAAGAGCATAAAACTGAATGTAGAAAAATACGGATACACACATGTTCTATTTATGTGTTAAGTCAATTTGATCATAGTTATTAATGTTGTTTTCTTAAAATAAACACGTGCCATTCTTTAGAGCAATGAAATAAAAGTTCATATTTACATATGGCTGACTTCTTTTGTGTCTGTAAGTTGCTTGCAGATGCTCTCCAAAAATTTGTCATGTTGAGGTAGATTTTGAAAAATAAACCATTGTGGATGTGCTATGAAATTACCTGATAGTGTATTTGTAAATTGTTACAGGTGACAGAAGTTTCCCCTAATGTAACTAAAAGCAGCCAAGCAGAAAAAGAAACTCGTGGGCACCAGTGTTTTGAGTGTAGCCAGACCTTTTATTCTGTCACCATGCTGACGCACCACTGCAAAGAGGTTCATGGCAAGGAGCGAATACACGTTTGCCAGGTCTGCAATAAGGCCTTTAAGAGGGCAACACATCTCAAGGTATTTGGTAATAACAGTTGATTGTTCTCTTGATTCCTTTTGTTTGGGACTTTCTGTGATATTAACAAAAGGTACCTATTAGCCCTTTGTCTTTGCTTTCCCTTTACAGTGTGAGAGGTGTGCATCTGAGAGAGGGAGTCTAAGTGATAATGTATGCACAGATAGAGAACTCTCTTCTGGAACATGGAGAGGATTTTAATGCATATATTGACTACAGAATGAAAAATGTTAATGCGTGTCATGCAAGTAGTAGTGTCAGGAAAAGATTTCACTTTGCATATGAATATCATCAGTGTTAATCCTGATTTCCAGATAATCTTTTGCTATCTCAGGAAGTTACCTGCTTTACAGTCTTACCATTTCATTTGTAGATGCTCTGTCATGTGAGTACAAGTGGTAGAGGAAGCATTTGTTTTAAAATGTCCTGACATTGTTTCTGTTGTCTAGTGATACTTTCTCTGTTTTCTCTAGATTATTAACAACCTCATACTTCCAAGTCTTTTAAAAAAATTAGTGGCGTATCTAAGTTCTTAATTGGATTATAGAATGTTCTTGTTAGGAATATTGGGCTGTATTAGACAAGTGCTTTGTTCAGTCCAGTATCTTACCTCTGAGAGATACTTAAAGGAAGTAATTTGAAGAGCTTTAAGAAAGGAGTAAACATATAAGTTGCCCAGAATTTATAGCAAGAAATTTTTGGAGCTAAAGGCAATGTATTTATATTAATTTATATTAGCTTTATATTTATATTAGCTTTTAGGAGAGCTCTTCAATAGATTTCCTTTCACTTTGATATAATATTTTAATGAAATATACTCTCTTTGTGAAGTTCACCCTCTTGGAGTGATCATGTCTGTCAACTAGACTATTGGAAACTATCATAAAATGTGTTGTTGTGAAACTCTTTATCTTTGAGTTAGAAGAAATTTTCCAGGGAAAAAACCCGAAAGAGTCTTCTTGATACTTGTTTTCCTTAAGTAATGATAGCAAACTCCAAAAATCAATCTCTTCAGTTTTTCTTAAGACTGGCCCAGGTTAAAGATATTGCAAGATAACTTCTTACCTTAGTATGTCCCTCGGATTATTATCCATAACTGATTTTTCAGGGAGGCAGAGATTGAAGTTGCAATAAGAAGTTCAAGAGCAGTCACAAGAGACTTCAGGGCCTTGGGACAACTTGTTAAGGAATTAGAAGGATAAATAATCTTCTCTATCCTGCCAGTTGCAGGGCGTGGTGGAGGAAGAGGCAGGAAGAGCTGGCAGATCAGTAACTGTCTCTGAGACTGGCATCACCAGCAGAATTTAGGGGGTTTTGATCATGGATTGGTCTACACAACAGCAGGCCTACTACAGATGGGCTGCACTTGTCTCGAAAGGGGAAAAAGATCTTTGCTGAGGAGTTAGCAGGGCTTGTGAGAGAGATAATTATCTAAATTAGATTTGTAGGGAGGAAGGGATAAAACCAGACTTGATGGAGATAAGCTTGAGGGCAGCACACCAGTGTTTGAGGGTTCGTGTGCCAGTGAGGCCCTTCAAGTTCCACCCCCATGTGCTGAGTACACTGGAGCACATTTGAAATGTCCCTGTGCTGGTGCGTGCCGCACCGTAGCCATCTCAGTGGAGGTAGGGGAAATGGTCAGTGTCCTGCTACACCACTTAGACATGCACAAGTTGTCTGTAGGACTGGATGAATCCTACCAAGGGACCTGTCAGAAGAGCTTGCCAAGCCACTTTCAGTCATTTATGATGAGCAGTGCTGGCTAACCAGGGAGGTCCCAGTTGACTGGATCTTTGCACCTGTGATGCCCATCTACAAGGGAAGGAAGTAGAATCTGGGAAACTACTCAGCCTGATCTCAGTGCCGCGTAAGGTTATGGAGCAGCTCATCTTGAGCACTGTCATGTGGCACATGCAGGACAGCCAGGAGATCAGGTGCAGTCAGTATGGGTTTATGAAAAGCAGGTCCTGCTTGAGTAGCATGATTTCCTGTGACAAAGTGACTTGCTCAGTGGAGGAGGGAAAGGCTGTGGATGTTGTCTACCTAGACTTCAGCAAAGCCTTTGACGCTGTCTCCCACAGCATTCTTTCCGAGAAACTCACCTCCATGGTTTGAGTAGGTTCACTGTTTGCTGGGAAAAAAATTGGCTGTATGTCCAGGCTCAGAGAGTGGTGATAAATGGAATTACATCCAGCTGATGGCTGGTCACAAGTGATGTTCTCCAGGGCTCAGTACTGGAGCTGCTTCTATTTTAATATCTTTATCAAGGAGCTGGACAAGAGGGTCAAGTACACTTTCAGTCATTTTGCAGACAGCACCGAGCTGGCCAGGAGTGTTGATGTGCTGGACGTCAGGAAGGCTGTGCAGAGAGATCTGGACAGGCTGGATCAATGGGTTGGGGCCATTTTGTGAGGTTCAACAAGGCCAAGTACCTGGTCCTGCCCTTGGGTCATGAAAAACCCCAGGCAGCACTACAGGCTGGGGGCAGAATGTCTGGAAAGCTGCTGGTGGAAAAGGACTTGGGAGTGCCAGTTGACAGTGGCTGAACAAGAGCCAGTGTGTGCCCAGGTGGCCAAGGAGGCCAATGGCTCCCTGGTCTGTGTCAGAAATAGTGTGGCCAGCAAGAGCAGAGCAGTGACTGTCCCTCTTTACTTTGCGCTGGCAAGGCTGCACCTCAAATCCCGTGTTCAGTTTTGGGCCCTCAGTTCAAGAAAGACATTGAGGTGTTGGAGTGAGTCCAGAGAACGGCAACAGAGCTGGTGAAAGGTGTGGAGCACAACTCTTACGAGGAGCAGCTGAGGGAAGTCTGGGTTGTTTAGCCTGGAGAAAAGGAGCCTGGGGGTAGGGGAGGTTTAGATTGGATATTAGGGAAAACTTCTTCACTGGCACTATGGACAGTGTCTTAGCAGATATAGTTTAGTGGTAGACTTGTCAGTGTTGGTTAATGGTTGGCTTTGATCTTGAAGGTCTTAAAGGTCAGTTTCATTTACCAATGGACCGTTAGGTACTAAAACAAATTTCCACCCCTTATCAGACTATTTTCTTTATCAAGGTGTTAATAGCAGCTTCAGCTGTGAGCAGCCTTTAACGGCAAATTCAGAGATAAATGTTGGGGTTTGGCTTAGGATTTTGGGAAGAGTTCAGTGATTGTTACTCGTGGTTTTCATTTTATACTGATGGAATTCTGGAGATCACCAATAATATTAAGGGCACTACCAAACTTCAGGCTTTTCAGAAAAATTGAGTAAGAGGTAAGGGTATCAGTGTTTAGATGCCAGTACTTAACTGTATGTGTTTTTTCCAAAGATGTCAGTACCAGCATTTTCACAATTATCCACAAGAAAAACCTCTTTAGAGATCATGTACAAACACCTCCACCACCCACCCCACCCCCAGTGTTAAGGCTTTTCAGTCACCCCATCCCCAGTGACTCAGTTCCCCTTCTGATGTGGGTTACTGTCCTGTTTTACAGCATCAGAGAGGAGAACCTTAAGACATGCACAGTGACTAAACTGTCCCAATTGTATATCAATAGGTAGTGGAACTATCTGGAAGTTGACTGTTGATAGTAAATAAGGCACAGACATGATTCCAAGATAAAAAGAAAAAAGCCTTATCATTTTATTAAAACAATGGAATGAAACAAACTTTTTATTGCCACACTTTCAGAGGTGGTTACAATTAATGTTTTCAGGAGTGATGTGGTATAAGAGTTTCAAAGAAGGCTTCCTGGTCTTATTTTTTAATTAGATAATACTTGTTTGCTACTTCAAGATAATTACTCTCTGAAGAATAGAAGAAAAATAAAGTTGTAAAATATTACAGGAACAATCAGTGAAATACAAACTATGTCAATAAAGAGATAATTGCACTTCAGAATGTTGCATTTCCATGAACTATTTTCAAAAGTATATTTATTTTACAGGAAAAGTATAAGAGGTGCACAGATCAGTGAAACAGAATTGCATCACAAACTGTTTCTTCAGAGAAAGTTGACAGAAAGTTTTACAGGGCTATGTGGATGATATGCTGTTTGCATTCAAGTAGAAGATGGGGTGGGAGTTGTTGGGATTTGGAGGTTTGGTTTTGTTTGGTTTTTTGTTTGGGTTTTATGGTGGAAGAAATAAGCAACTGGTTTCAGATAATTTTTCTGAAGTAGGTCATAGTATGCTTTCACCATTTCAGTTCTTGAGGGGGTAATGAACAAGATGAAACCTAAAAATTTTGTTTATGTCCATCTAAGCAGGGGTTTAAAGACACCTAATTTTTCTCAGAAGACCTTATATTATTTCCCTATAATACTCTATTATTATAAGTACTGTGATAATAATATTCTTCCATGTAACTGTCTCGCTGATTTTCCAGTGTAAACAAACTCTGCAGACACAGTTTGCTTCAGTTCGTGGAGTGAGGAATAGGACTTCATAGACATCAAGAAGGCTTATTGTTTAGGTATAGTAAAGACTAATTAATAGTTTAGTCTGTAATCAAATAGACTAGAAAAGAATATTCACACAAATTTTAGAAAGTGGACAAGTATTTGCAGTACTGTTTCACAGAGAGTTCTTGATTAGATTTTTTTAGCTATATATATATATTTTTTATTTTCTTTTGTAATTTGAATTTTATCTTGGTATTAATAAATAAATTTAAAATGAAAAAAAATAGATAACATAAATACTCTTATAAGTTTGAAAAACATCTGGGCCCAGCATCAGTGTATTAAAACCACTGAAATTAGAACTGTTATTGGTGCTTCTTCATGAGGATAAAACATCCTGCTATCTTACCATTAAGAACCTTAGTGATTTAATTTTCTGGTATTTTTTTCAGTTGAGTCCATTGTGAAGTGGTTCTGTTTGCATCTTGCCATCATGCAGCTGTGTGTGTGTATGTTGTGATAGTTGCCTCTTTGAAGCCTGTGAAGTTTGACAGTGTTACCAATTCAGGTGCTGAGGAATGCCCACATATCAGACAAGGAGGGAGATGGATGCTGTAGAGGAGAGGGGGAAAATATCTTACGTTAGTTTACAATGCACAGTTGTCAGAATACCTCTTTGTAGATGAACAGAGCATTTAAAAGAACTCTGGTTTCATTTTCTGTGTTTTATTTTGCTTCAGATAATTAGTAAAGGGACTAATGTATGCCAAAAAAGAAAGACATAGTTATTGATGGAGTTTTTCAGAAGTGTAAAGACTGATGCTTAGAGAGAGTTGATACACAACAATAATCTCTCACTTAAAAGAAAAAAACCAATGCAGGCTTCCATTTTCTTCCAGCTTGTCTGCTGATGACTAAGATCCTCTGCTTTTGTCTTTAAGGTGTGAATATATTTTTATGTTAAATACTGAAGTCTTTTTAAATGGTCTGAAACTTTTTTTTTCCTATGCTGGCTTAGGAGCACATGCAAACTCATCAGGGTGGACCTTCACTGAGTTCCCAGAAGCCTAGAGTGTTTAAGTGTGATACTTGTGAAAAAGCTTTCGCTAAGCCAAGTCAGCTGGAGAGACACAGTCGCATCCACACAGGTGACACCAGAAATTGTTTTTATCTTGAGAGGTTTTCTTATGAGTGTCTGGGTGTTATGTTTGGAGCCCTTGCTTATGCTTTCAGCTAACTGCATTTAAATATCAACTTAAGCTTAAAAAAACAAGTAAATTTCTTACCTCAAATGTTTGTAAATTAAAAGGAGGAACAGCAAATTTGAAAACTCATATGCTTCACTAAGCTGATCTGTATTTTGGGACTGGCAGTACTGCAGTGATAATGTGAGTGCATGAGCTTGTGTCTAAGGGTTTGTCAGCATTTGAAACAGGTTAATAAAAGCATATTTTAAAGTATTGTTTGAAGTGATTTAAAAACACTGATTATGATCATACTCAGTCATATAGAAGAATGTGCAAACGAGGGGTGTGCTCAGTGATATTGAACAAGGGATAGGTTTGACTGCTGATATTGACTGCTGTATGCAATGCTTCATTGTTACTGAGCTACTTGCACAGGTCATGTTTCTAATGCCAGTGCATTTAACTTGTTGTGTTCTTTTCCACATATTCCACTTGTATTATTTTCTTTAGCAGTTAATCTATAAAAAGTCTATACTGACTTCTCCTAGGGAGCACTCATTTTCTGTGATGCAAGTGCTTTTCAGGTTGCAGCTTCTGCCCTGCTATAAGATGAAAGCTGTACATAGGATGATAGCCCAGCTGCCCTCCCTGTCACCTTCTGTGCCTGACAAACATTCTTCTTAAGAGCATGAGTTCTAAATATAGGAGTCAGTTCTCTAAAACAAGTTCTTTCTTTTCCCTACCACTGCCACCAATAAATAGCTGTCTGCTAAACATAAACAGTGGAAAGTTATCTGTGTTGCTGCTAAGCTGGAGGGGATGAATGAATTTGGCTGGATATGCTGTAGAATAAGAAGATTCCCTCAAAAGGGTAACTCTCTTAGAGTGAGTCAACCAGAGATTTCTCTTTCCCCAGCATCAAGCTGGTTTGTGGTTACTGCATTAGAAAGAACATTCTGGTTCTACTGTGGGTAGGAAAAGAGAAGCAGGAGTTAAAATCCAAGGAGATTAAAATACCCCCAATAATTTGCTTTTTGCAAAACTGACTTAAATAACACAGACTCTTGTAAAGGTTACTGTCTCCTAGTTTAAGGGTTCCACAGAATATGTAGGAAGCAGGAGAGATGACCAGTTGTCATTTTCTGTGCTTAGTTTCATTTCATGATCCTGCCCCATTGTAATAGGCACAGAGCAGTTCAGGGAGGCTGAGAACAGATCAAAGTCCCTTTATTGATCTGTTTCTCATAAATCTTCACCATCACAGGAAGAGCTCTTTCTGTTTTGGAATTACTTGTAATTCACTCAGTAAATCCTTAAATCATTAGATATTTTTGGGTTTCTTGTACTTGGGGGCACATGTAGTAGACTGTAACAGACCTTGCTAAATTCATATTTATTTCTGTGTTTCAACAATGTCAGGCAACAGTAGGTCAATCCATATGATTGTAATTCTTTCAGAAGAGAATGTTCTTTTAGAAATCACTTGAGACCAAAAGAGTGAAAATGTGCTGCACAGAAGTGTTTAGATGGATGCAAAGGTTAATCTAAATCTAAATGGACTTGTTTCCATAAAGGTACTGTCCTTGTCTGTGAGAAAGTGTTTGTGATTTCTATTTTGACTAAACATTTTAACCATTTCTAATGGGTAATATCTACCGAATCAATGGCCAGAAGGAAAACACATTATTTCTCTCAATAGCTCTAAATATCTTGTTATTTAGGATTTATCAGTGAAGAGTGATTTGCTGAATTTAGAAGGAAGCAGTTGCTTCCAGTTCTACCAAAAACTGTGTGGTAATCTATTACACCAAAAAGGCTGTTCCCCTTCCCTGAATTAAAAAAATGGAATCAAAAGAATTTCAGGAAGCCTGGATTTATCTTCAAACTAGTGAAAAAGTTGTTAACTAAAATAGAAAGAAAATATCTGTGCTTTAAAGGACCTTCTGTTGATTGTCTGAGAAGTTGGATTTGGCATACAGGTGGGAACATTAACATACAGGTAGTGAAGGGAGAGAGATATTGGTTCTTTAAGAAAAAACTTGGAAAAATGTTTTTACTCCTGCTTGTGCTTTATTGTGCTAGCTAATAACAAGGAGTATCTTAGAAAGTACTTTTAGAAGTCCTTAATGACATACAGTGTGTTTATGTCAGAGGTTGTGGTGTTGAGGGTTGAAGCAAGTCTGGTTTTGCAAAGTAGGTATTTTTAATTTTTAAAATATTTTTAAGTGAATATGTTCTTGTGTTTATAGTTAGAAATCAGTAGTATTCTGGCAAAATTAGAACAATAAGCTTCTTTTGATGAGATATGGGAATCATTAGTTGCTGTTGGCATAGGAAGCCACAAGTCCCATGTAGAATTACCAGGATGATTTTTTTTGTTAACAAATTTGACTTTTCAGTTTCTTAAAGGCATCAGATTTGTTAATTCTAGTACATTGCTTTATCTGCATTATTCTTTATGATGTAAAAAGGTGATGGTTTCCTTGAGTACAGAAAAGTCAAATTAGTAATTTTTTTTTGGTACCTCTGTTAAATAACTTACCTAGGTTATAAATTGGATAGGAAAGATAATATCAGTGATTTAGTACTTATGTAACTGTTCTGACATTTAATCTGAGATTTTTGCTGACAATGTGGAGCTATAGTGCTGTTTGGAGAAAGTCTCAAGGAAAATAATGATGTCTGTTTCATTTCTAGATCATCTTGCTAATTTTTACTGAATTCCAAACTGTATTTCAGTCTTAAAAGGAAAAATTAAGAAGTATATTTTTCTTTCTTATAAAGGGGAACGGCCATTTCAGTGTACACTGTGTGAAAAGGCATTTAACCAGAAGAGTGCTCTTAAAGTCCACATGAAAAGGCACACAGGAGAGAGACCTTATAAATGTGACTACTGTGCAATGGGATTTACACAGAAAAGCAATATGAAACTGCATATGAAACGGGCTCATGGTTACACTGGTACGTAGCATGGTGGGAGTACTGCTGAGGGCAGGAATCCATATATTTGTTAGGAGAGCACAGAGCACTTCCTTTAAGTGATTGAGGAGTCAAGCACTGATAGCCAAAGAACACATTTGATGAGATAATAGTTGCACATGCAACCCAAAAATCAGGTTGAAACAGCACTTTGTTGCTTTTTATGGTTCCTTGTTTTTTATGTGGAGCTCTGTGTACAGAAATACAGAGTTGAAAAATTATTCCAGGAGAGCAGTATATTGTATTAGATGTTTTTAAAACATTTTTTTCCAAGACCATCTAATGAATTTACAGTATCTGAAGTAATTGTATCATACTGTTCCCATCATAATTCCTTTATTCCCAAGTGCTATATTTGTCTTTTTCTTACACCATACGTCAAATCATACGCAATTGCCTTTTTCTCTTGTACCTTGGTAGGTCCTGTACAAGAGCCTGCCAGTCACCAAGAACAAGAAGGGGAAGACATTAGTCGTGCTCTGAATTTAGAAGAAGTGGTACAAGAATCTTCAAATGAATGGCAAAGTATAGGCAATGTTTTTCGATAACACCTTGAAATTTGAAAGTTAAAAATATTTCTGGGACTCAAACTTTACAGTTAAAGCTTCAAGCATTGAAGATACTAACAATAGAATAATATATTATAGGTTTTTTAATTATTTACAAAAGTTACCTAAAAGATGAATTCTTTTTTTTAAGCTTGTAAAAGAATATTGGGAAAACTTCATTTAATCTGTGCTAAGTTGTCTGTGAATCAATGAACTCAGGTAATAATGTATACAGTTTCATCTTTGAATTCACAGCCAGTATATCTATTTAAAAATAAACTGGAACTTTATATCAGAATAGAGTGATTCCCATTTTTAATGAAGATGAAGAATAACTTCACAGGAAAATCATGAAACTGTCAGTCACTTTTTTTTAATGTGTTTAAAGAAATAATTGAGATTGAAAACAAACTGTTGCAGTTGATGCATGCAGTATGAAACAGTGGAGTTTTGCCTTTTTTTTTCTTACAAGGCACAGAAGAAGGCTGTATTTCTTTTGAAAGCTTTCTTTTTAAGTGCATTTTGAGAATTTGTTGAAAAAAATAAAATACTGCAAGCTCATGGCTTTTCTTGAGTTAAACTCTTGAGAGGGAGCATGCTCATTTTCATTCCAACCACAGAGGCAGATAAATTTTAGTTTTTACAGTAAAAGTCTTGAGGTTTTGGACTTGGCAATAATTACTTAATAAGAATCCAAATGAGAAAGGGTTCCAGTAAAAGCCTCTGTTGTTGTTTGCTGTACTGGGTCAGCAGGTACATATCTCAGTATCTGTGGAAAACAGCCATATACTAAATCTGTGAGGTAAACAAGTACCATTTTGTGGTAGCAGTGAGAAAGTTAGATGCACACTGAGTCACCTATAATATACAATGTTCCCCAGTGCTGTAAACAGTTATCATTTTGAATCTGTAAATTCCTTATTATTTTCTTTGTGGATTTTGGAAATATGTTGCATTTATTTGTTGGTTAAGTCATTGTTTCAGCAAAACTACCTAGCTGACTGAGTATTGCTTTCAAAGGTGCCACTGTTAAGTATATTCATAGCAAAGAAACACTGGAGTAAAAGCATAGTTGTCTTTTAGACATTCCAAAGACAGAAGCTGTTTTCTTATTTTTGCCTTGTTCTTTTGAATTTTATTTATATGTTACATATATATAGATATATATATGTGTGCTTATATATGTATATATATATATTTAAAGTTTACGAGCCTCTGTGTGGCTGATCAGTATATTTTGTAAATACTAATCCCAGTTGCAAGGAGTTCATCTGTTTGGTTGCCACAAGTACTTCTAGATCAGTGGTAGATATGTTGTACTATAATACAGACCTGGACTTCAATTTTCTTTCTAAAAGATAATTGTTCTCAGATCCAAAACCCCTTTTCTGTAAATATTGTCTATACTCTGTCTGTGGTACAAACTAGTTATTTCAGATTGCTGAAACAAGAAATCGCTGTTGGTTTTGATAGGGCATCTCTTAATTCTTTTGTTAACTGTTCAGCATATGTATATAATATAGTTGGTGACATGAAAATAACACTTTTGTTATGTGGAATATTTAATTGAAAAACATGCTAAATAATATTACTTTTTTCCAAATTCTGTTTCGTGTATTTTTTAAGCATACTATTCTGGATTCTAGGAGATTGGAAAAACTGTTTACAGAAGTGCATGTTTGAATATTAGATGTGAAGAATAAAGTCCTTCCAGCAGTGCCTTCCCCTCCAGGCAGCCTGTGAATGTTTCAGCTGTTAAAGAAAGACATTATATTTTACAGTAGTCTGGCCTCATGGCATAGCACACTGTTTATCTGTAATAATATAGCAAAATGTGCTGTGTTACATGTACCATGTATGAAATTTTTTCCCTGTTATTTCAGCGAAATACACAGAGGGCTTGGAACTAGGTGATCTTTAAGGTCCCTTGCAACCCAGACCATTTAGTGATTCTGTGATACTTGGTACACACAACTAAAAGCTGATCTCATGAGTAAAAAGATGGGATTTTTAAAGAGTCACTTCTCCAAGTGTTATGCCTTGATTAGAGGCAGTGAGTCTGTTCAGCAAGTCTTGAAAGTGTTAAATAAACAGTGTGAGTTATGGAGTCAGCTGACATTTTTCCTGAATTCAGTTCGCTACTCCTCCAGTACTTGGAAATCCTGTAAGCTACAGTAATAGACTTTTTAAAAATTTCTTTTTATCATTGTATTTGATTTGCTTCCCTGCATCCTCTTCACCCGAGAACTTCAAGTGTCTTGACAGAGATTTTTATAGCCTTGGTAAGATTGAGTTGGAGCTTTTCAGAGCAGTGTATGTGTTGATGTTCAGAACAAATACAGACATGGTAACCAATATGTTGATATTTTCAAAAGCAGCATTAAAGCAGATGCATTATGTAAGGAAGCAGAAGAACTCTTGTTCTGAGGAGTGCTTGAATGTGTCACATTGTATGGTGGGTAAGTGGACAGCCCCTGTTCTTTCTGGTTTAATGCAGTAGTAGGCTTGTGCTAGCCTTGGGGTTTTTGGCTTGTGTCTGCTCATAATTTCTTCTGGTTTATGTCCACTCCTTCAGTACATTAAATTACACACTCCTAGTATTGGTTGTGCATTCTTGTTTCAGGAAAAATCAAATGGCCATTTAAACTGCTGGTTTTCGTCAAAACTACTAGTGTGTAACTAAAAATAAATTTCAGGCTTTAACCTCTTTTTGTATTGGTAAAACAATGTTTTCAAGTACTGTACCTCTACTGTACTCTGAGGAAGTAAATCCAAAAAAGCCATTTCAACCCTCTGGCAAAGACGACTGAGTGGAAAGAAGAGTGATGAAGGCAAGGAAGAGGTTTTGGTTAAATTCTGTTACTCTACAGTGCAGTATTTTGAAAGATGTATTTCTCTGGGTTTTTTTACCTTAAATAATCTTTTACATTTTTGAGGGCTGTTTGCACCACAATTGTTCATGACGGGGGGTGTTTTTTATTTCCTGTTCATAGATATTTTATGCCTTCTGTAAAATGACACTGACATTCCATAATTCTTGTGTTCTATTGTCAACCTTCCAGGCCATGCAATGGCACTAGAAGCCTGTGTGCAGGGTCCCAAGGTGTCATTGTGTATTTTCTAGTATCTGAACATTATTCATAAACTCTGGGGAATGGTAGTGGAGAAATAAATCAAATACCTATATTTTTATAGATATATAAGTATATATAAATATATATGTATCCTTTTCCTTTGTAAAAAACAAAACTGGCCCAAGTTTCATTTCAAGTTGATTACTTTATTTCAATAGTGACTATTTTTAAAAGCTGTGTTCCTATAAGAACAATACGTGTTCAAATTAAATCAACTATTATGTTGCAGAGTATACATCTGAATGAGGCTACAATAGAAAAATACACATAGCAACCAACAAAGGTAATAGATGTAATATGTGTGTGTATGCGTAATAATTTTGGCAGTTTTGTTTTCTTTAGTCTCTATGTATTTTCTATCATCTCATCTTTCATTGCTTCATATTAATGGACACTGATTTAAACCTACAATAGATTTAGATGTGAAATGTAAATAACATATATATTTATAGGTAACTTTTACTGGGCAATTATTAGGAATGCTGTTTCAACCTAGGAAGAACTAACTGTAATCTACAGTGCATAGGCTAAAACTAAAAAAATAAAATAATTAATCAGACACTTAGATGACAGTTGGAAGAAATTGTAAGTGTAAGTAATAAAACAGTGCAATTCAGAAGAGCCTTTTATTTCCCTAAGTGTGGTTGGAAATGCCGTCTCCACACATTCATTTTAGTAATTTGTGAACAATTCATATCTAAATCTAACTGAACTATAATTTATTTCTATGAGGCAACTACAATACAACAGTTAAATGTTCACAGTAGTTTACTACAAGTTTGTTTTGGTGCACTGCCCTTAATAGGCATCCAGGTGTTACTCAGGCAAAAGATGAGCCAATCAAACACAACACTGCTGCAGTACCAAGAGAAAGATTTGAAATTCTAATGTGAGATGTGCAGGACTATCTGAGATACCAGTACTGAAGGGCTTTCTTTCAGAAATTAGACTTTTTTTGTTTATATGCTTATTTGCTTATTGTACTGCAAAGTTTATGCTATTGCAGCAGAGTTTATGTGAAGCACCAGTGACGTCCAGTGGTCACGTGTGCAGTCTTAGATGTTTCTCTGGGAATATCCCTTGTTTTGTAACATTAGTCTAACTCAAATTTGAAATCCTCTTTCTCTCCCTCATCTACTCTTTATTCTAATGGTTTGGATGCAATGAGCAATTCACGGTATGGAAAGAATTTCCTTATTGCTATTGCTCCACGTCGTATTGATTCTTCAACATCTGCCCCCTCCCACACTTCACATACCTTGAACTCCCAGTGTTTGATAAACCTTTCCATGACTGCCTAATCCTGTTATGAAAATAAATTATTCTGTGAGTGAGAGAAGGAAGATTAAAACAAAACAAAAGGAAAAAAAAAAACTAAAAGAAAATTTGGATAAACAGTCCTTACAACTTCTGCACATGTTGGATTTTTTTGTTTTTAACAGCAGTGTCTCAAAAATTCATTAACAGCAGTGCTCAGTATCCAAGACATTATAGCTCTTTATTTGTAATTCTGATGTTCACTAAAACGAAACCAGAAGGGTTGAGCTTAAATTAGGTGCTTGGGAGAAATAAAGGAGTCCAGCATACAGTTAGGGCATTCTGAGGAAGAAGGGGTAAAGTCAGAGATCTTGTTATTTCACATAAAATAAGGAAAACATCTAGCAAAGCTACTTTTTGTGTTCCTTTCATTCAACTGTTGCTCAGGGATTGCCAATAGAAGTTTGTATCATCTACTGCATGCAGAACCTAATTGGCATTAAGTAATGGATTGCATCTATCTAGGTAATTGTGGCAGCTGTTACTAATTTTAAGGCAGTTATATTATGAAGCAGAGTACATGATCCTTGGATGGCATCTTGGAGCTTCAGCGCCTAGCAATGGGGGAACCAGACCGCGATCCAGGTCGGGACCCAGAGCTTCCCTGTGGAGGGAAGAACAGAGTTGCATTAATTAGAAATCAATATATATTTGGGGCTGTGCATTGAAGAACATCAATTGGTTGTAAGTATGACAGAATTTTAAATACTATCTAATGAAAATAGCCTGCCTCTAGTATATCTAGTATATCTAGTAAATATTACTGGTATGAAGTTTTAAAAAAGAAGATTGATTTTCACATAGGATTAACTTGTTTTCATTAAATCTTTCACAGAGGACTAGATAGTCTCATTAATTACTTTTGAGTGCATGTTCTTATTTAGGCCTTCCTAATGAAAACAATTTATTTCCTTGGACAGCATGGAAAATTTCCTATTTATAAACCCTGTACTGTGTGTATACTTTTAAACAAATAACAAAAATCTTCAAACCTTGCATATGAGATGCAATAGTTTCACATCTGAAAGAACTGAATTTTAAGTTTCATTCTGCAGTAAATTCTCAGTGTTATGTCCACATGAGGCTTGTTTGGAAAGCTCAGATGTAGGTGCAGGAAAAAGCTAAGACAAGATAAAAGGGCTGAAAACTGCCCTAGTCTTAAAAATAATAAGAAAGTGTCAAACTGTGAGGAAAAAACTGTGACAATTCATAAATCTGCACTTGACAAAAGCAGTTTTATAGCAAAGATGATTCAAGCTGAAATTCTGATGTTTCATTTTTTGGAATCTGAGATTAGGCTAACTTGGTATCTAGTCCCTCAGCTTTAGCAACTCTTCTATAGGCAAATCTTGAAAAATGCACTTAAGACCACAAATGTGAGATGGTGTGGTAATTTTTACTGTAATCAGGTAGTGACTGAACTGTTTACTTGAAAAAAACCCACATGTGTATTGTATTTTCTTTATTTACGTTCTTATCTTTCAGTGGTGCCTCCTCAGTTTTACAGAACTGTTACAGGAAAATTCAGTCTAATTCATTAGGTAATTGGCTTTTTTTTCTTTCAAAGATATCTTAAAGAATGGATAACTTTTTTTATATTACAAGACTGTTGAACTATATAAAGAAACAGTAATTAATGCCTCCTGCTGTAAACAATAGGTCTAAATCAAATAGGCATGAATAAAACTTGTATCAAAGATCCAGAAATTATAATGGCTGGGAAAAGATTATCTAAAAAGTAAAACTGTTGTGTGTATCTCTCAGATATATATATATAAATCTTAGCTAAAATAGCTTTGATGAATATGCAAAAAAGAGAATGTTAAATTTCCTTAGAGATTATTAATGCGTATTTTCAGATGTTGAAATGTTGAAGTTTTACAAATAATGAGAGTAACCTGCCATGGAATAGTTGATGTACCTGAACCCCACTAAAACTACCAAGTGCACAACATGAAAATAAGACCTGAAATGTGTTGGATTTTTACCTGGGCCTCTGAAGAGATCATTCCTTTTCTTAAATTGCAACATAAGAATTCCTACTACTTCCTTGAAGGTTTTGTGCTGTCACTTGTTGCTGCATATATTTGGAAAACAACTGTACAATGGAAGATATAAAACCTAAACTGTTTAATAGACAAAAATGTGGGTTTTGCTGCAAATAAAGGCACTGTTACATCCCCTGTTGCAGAGAGGAATATTAAGAGTCTGAAATGATCAGCTCTGCTAAGAATCTCAGACCTTCTGACTTGAAGTTGACTGCTAATGGCATCTTCATGTGCTAATAGTGCACTGGGTCATTGTTTTGAGTGAATTCCCTGCCATCATTGCCTTTGAGGGAAAATACAGTCTTCATTAAAGTATTTGCCAGTGGATATAGTCTGCTTTTCATGTATCTGTTTCCTGACATAGAATGTGAAAAATCCTCACAACTGACCTTTTTTTCCTGTTCTGTTTTCATTTATTGCCTGTGTTGTTGTGGCTGTGCAGTGCCTTGAAATGGGGAATTAAGCCAGACTAAAGATAATCTGACCAAATGTTTATTTCTAATATGAAGTTTTCTAATTTGCCCCACTTTGTGGTTTAATACCTTTCGATATTGACATATTGTAGGAGTTCTCCCACCTGGGGTGGGAACAAGCAGGGACTGCTGGAGTAGTTACTGCATCCAAATATGTGTCCAGCACTGCCCTGTACTACCCTTTTGCAGTTTATCAGTTCATTTTCACTATCCTAAATCATTCAGCAGCAATGAGCTGTGTCATCTCATTTTTCTTCTGTATTCCAGATCATTTTTGCACTCAGTAACAACACTGATCCTGGTGCAGGTCTTTGTGGGACACTGTGGACTTACCGTCTTTCCTGATGGCCATTAACTGTGTATTTTACCTTGTCATGTAAGTAGTCCCTAAGGCACAAAATAACCTTCTGATTTATCCATGTAAATCTAATGTCAGAAGCTTTAAGGAAATAAGGTTGTTTCAAACATGGCAGGTTCTGGAGAGGTTTGCCTTCTCTTTTTCCCAGTTCAATTTTTTTGTACCTTAAGTTCAATTGTACTTTACCAGTTTAAAGATTCTGGAAAGAGTGCCCTGGCCCTCATGATAGGATCCCTTGTGTCCCTTATGAGCAGATTTGTGCTCATAGAATTTTCCGCTTCCATATCCTGGCTTGTGTGCTTCACCACCCTGCAAAGAAAGATTTTCATGTATATTGCAAATTATCACATTCAAATTATCATATGCATGTTGTAGTCTTTATTTGTGATCACGAAATGTAATACTCAAATGAGGAATTTGGAGGTTGTTGCAATAAAACAATATTTTATGTAATAAACAAGGGTGAAGGAAAATGTTAGGAAATTATCTGAATAGATTAAAATCTTAGGGAAGCATCAATCTGTAAAAAATGAATTTATATTCAAAAATTAAATACTCAGAAGGTTAACCTGTGTGAAAAAACGTAAAATGTTTTAATTTCATGAGTTCTAAGATGTCAAACACACCAGATAACGTGTGGTGTTCTGATAGTGAAAGAAATGCTTAATGGCTTTAAGGCTTTGATATTTTGTCTTAAAATGCCAGTAATTTACATGCCATCTCATATAAAATCAAACCTGTGGTAGAGAAGTAGAATTTAATTAGTTGTGAGAGAACTGTGGGAAGAACTTGTCTAGGAATTTCTTTGGCAGATCACTTCTAACTGACAGGAAAGGTGGAACAAAATACTGAGGTTAGTTACAGCATGTGTAAAAGTCTTTGCAAAAGTGAATAAGCACCTATCTCCTCCCAGCCTTCCCTCCCATTTTTGTCCATCCCAGGAGAAGAAAAATGCACCAGATGAGTCTTCCAGGAACCTTTAAAGGAAGAGAGCTTTGCCATGCAGTGGATTTTGCTCCCTTTGTGCTGAAGCAAAAGAAGTTATTGCTGCAAGGGCTGTCAAATTGCAGGATAAGAGCAAGCAACACAATTACCATCTTAAAGTGCTGTGGAAGGAGGAAGGAAGGTGGAACAGGAGAAGCAAAATAGCAAATTTGAGACAAAACAAAATTATCACATTGCTGCAGCAGCTTGAGGCAATGGAGTAAGATGCTTTGGCCTGGTAAATAAAAGGGCTGTTACCAAAAGCACATTCATCACCTACCCAGCTAAATCTGGTGAGGGATAATCCTCTTCCCTGTACATGCAAGAAATAGAAACAATGACATGATGATCACTATGGGACACAGCATCTGGGTCTGCCATACACAGAAGAAGATGAAAAGATAGCCAAGATTATGAAATAAAGGCCAGATAATGAGGCAGGCAGGAGTTGAGAACAGCAGTCTGTACAGTCATTTCATGAAGCAAAAAAAGGCAAAATTGTTTATTGTAATTACTAGAACTGACTTTAATAGTCATGGTTTGTCAGTATTACATACTTCAAAAGCCAGCTGAGTTCAGTAAATGGAAGGACAGCTCCTGGCTGATGAGGCTTGTTTGAAAGCATTACCTATTGTTAGCTCATTATATAAAGCAATCACACCATAAATTGAATATAAAAATCCCTGCAAGTGGCTTCAATTAGTCATGCAGGAAGTCAGGAAGTGCGTGAAGAAGAGAACCATGGCTTCTATGTCTTAAGTTCTTGCTTTAAATTGTTCCCAGTGATACCTGTAGACTTTTACTTACTGCCATTAAAGACAGTGAATCAGGCTTGCTGTTGAATTAGTGGGAATTAGCCCATAAATTAGCCTTGAGTCCCTTAAACTGCTTACCTTTGCTTGCATTGGGGGAGGTGTACGGGGTGAGACCTGAAATCAACACAAAAGAGTTGTCAAACAAAGGCAGAAATAAATGTCAGAAATCATCAGGCCTTTTGCACATGATCCATGAGCCAAAAACGGTAATTGCATTGAGAAGCTCCTCTGCTGTCTTAGAAATGCTTGGAATACACTGTATTTATGTCTATCTTGAAACAGTAATAATTCCTGAATACTGCCAGTGTTAAAAACACAAGGACAAAATCTGTCTATGGTGAAGCTGTATAATTGACATGGTTAGCATTTGACTATGCTAATGGAGGTTCACATGCTTTTTTGGTAGTATTTCAGTACTGTTTGTCTTCTAGGTAAACATCATTTTTTGTATTTGAATGGCATAATGAGCTCAAAAGGCACAGTACAATTTGAGGCTTGAAATAAAGGGTAATGATTTGGGTTTGTTTGTTTGCTGATGGAATCTAAAGGAAATATTTTAATTTTGGGGCATAAGAGGAGCGGAGACTTACAATGTTCTTGAAGAAGTGGACTACAGGGTTGTCATCAACAGGCCGGCCATGCTGAGATCTCGGGGGAATGGACCCGACGTGGTGGCTGACCCTGGCTGCATGTATGTCCTGAAAAGCAGAACAGGCACGTCGCCCAGTCAGCTGGGAAGGACAGCTTATCAGCCATGGCATGAAGAATCATTTTCAGGAGTGAAGACAGGAGGAATATGCCTTGGGAATCTACAGAGATTGCCCCCTACAGTTGTCAGAGCTGTGAAATGGCAAATACACAATATGTATAGGCACATATGTTGTGCATATATATGGGCACACATGTTCTTGATGTTACAGCCCAGTGTGGAATTAAGCCTCTTATTGGAAAGTTCAGGTAACAGAAACTTTACAATTTTCCTTAAATAGGAAATTTTTCTTAAGTAGGATCATAGACTGTGATTTTAGAAAATAAACCAAAATGGGAAAAACCTTAAAATTACATTGGATCATTCTGCATGGGAAAGCAGGAACAGATCGTGTATCATTCTTAGTTCCCATAGGCTTTGTAACACTCATGAGCTGCAAGAGCAATGTTATTTTAGAATGAGGCAATCAAGGGAGGCTGACAATTTCTATTTCAGTAGGGCTTTCTATTTTCAGAAGGGCTTCCTGAGCAGTAGTCCAAATGAAGTCAGATATGTGGTTTATGACATTGATTTCTGTTGGAAAAAAACTAACCAATGCAGAGAAGTTTGGCTGATTTTTATCAAGGTTGTTTTTTTGCATGCTGATGATATGTGGACACTTAATTGTTTTAAAAGCAGGAAAATAAGAATTTTGGATCTGTGAAATCTCCATAGTGTCTGGCAGTCAGTCCTGCTTATAATTCTGCAGCAGTTTCTACTTGGTCACTAGTTCCAGTGTTGCCAAAATAGCCTCTGCTGCCATGGTTAGGAAGAGAGAGTCAGTTACTTCAGCCATGGTTTTGTCTTCTTAATCTACATTCAAATCACCCTTTGAAACCTGCTGGCTGCCTTGTCTTCAAGATAAATACCATGGTGTTGCAGATCTGATGGGCTATGAATTGCCACAGAAATGGAGAGAAATTGGGATAATAAGGTTTTAGAATCTAGACAGGGTTGAGTTTCTTAATTTTGACGTTCTGACCAATTGTTAGGTGCTAATAACTTGGCTTATTGGAAAGGTTATTGTGCTATAAATACAAACTTTCTTCTGCCTGCAATGCCAAATGTCATCACAGGCTTCAATTGTCTCCTGTTCTAATGTGTATGAAGCAGTAGCAAATCTGAAGTAATTTTTAATGACTGTTCTGGGTGAGTTCCCTGGTGTTTAAAATAAAGTGCTTTCCATTGATATTGTCATCAGCAAACTTCATCTGTCTTCAGAACCTTTGATATTATTATTTATTTGTGACAGGTAATTTACATGTTTCCGCTCAATTCATTGTTGAAATTACTCTTTCACCTCTAGTTTGTTCTTTCAATTCTTGGACTTCTAGGGACAGGAGACAAAATCCAATGGTGTTTTTCAGAGACTGCTTTTGTTTATGTAATAACTGATATCTGTAGGTGTTAAAAGGTAAACTCTAATGGATTTAAAATTAAAAGAGAAAATAAATCTGATTTATACTGCTACGATGGACTGCTGAGATGGCGGACCTTTTTGAATGAACTCAATTTAATAGTTACCATGTGTTTCATTAATGCATTCAGATCATCACTGTTTACTTTTAAATATGTTTTAAGTGCTTGGCTTTAAATAATACTCTTCTTAAAACCTAATAGGAATAGAGAAGAGCAACTGTGTTTTAGGAAGGGATGTAATTTACTTCTTATTTCTTTGTGTTACTGGTATCTTGCCCAGAGGCTGCAGTGAGTTCTCCTCACACCTCTTGCAGTGTTGTTAAGAATTTCAGTCTTGAGAGCATTTCCAATAAAAGGCATCCTTGGCTTTTATATTTTGTATGTATTTTGAAATGTACTTGTCAAGTATGAGTGTGAATTCAGAGCCCTTGGGTATTGGTGGTGAAGTTTAAAATGGAGGTGCCTCTGTTTGTGCCCTTAAAGAAAGTTTAAACATACAGTAGTTCTTCAGTAGCTGAACAGAAGAATACTCAGCTTTTCCTGTTCCCAGTTAACATCAATGAAATGACCTCAGTTTGACCTCAGTTAAGGATCTCAACTAAGTCAATTCTGCTGCACCTTCAGAAAAGCCAAAAGGAACCCTAAAGCTGAATGATATTAGTAAAAAAGATTTACCAGTACTAGAAATTGAAACAGTAACTGGGAGATCTGATGACAAAAACAGTTTTCAACTTCACTGTGAAATCAATAGTTTTAAGGATTAATAATCAAAATAAGAATTCTTAAAAATATACATAAAATACCCGCAGTTATACTGTAAGGGGAGTGATTTTGTTTAAAAAACATTTTTTGTTTTTTTCTGGTGATGCACAGGAAAATAGCATTGTTTTACTGTGTCACCTACCTTGGTAGTATGGTGGTATGTTGGCCACTAAGACAAAAAAAAAAAGAGAATAACTGTGAATGCAGTGCAAAGAAAACATGCAGGTATTTTAAGTTTCAACATTAGCTATACATTGAAATTGCATTCCCTGTGTTAGCCATGTACTTTCACATCAGACTAGTTACATTTACTGGCACAACCTGTATTAACCTTGTAAGAGCTGTTAATTTAAAAAAATAATTAAAATTAATTTGCTAATAAATTAAAAATTATTAATTAAAAATTAATAAATTATTGTTAGTTAGTTAACATTAATTAACTAACAATATGGGCTCCATTTGGGGTTTTGTGCAAGGTTATTACATTTGCAGTTGACCTGAAATATGTGGGTGTGTGTATGTTTATATATATATATATATATGCATGCATACTTTTCAGTGTTGTGCAACAGCTGGCTCTGGATATAAAATGGATACAGTTAAGCAGTTATAGGCTTTTTTTTTTTTCAGTCATGAAATCCTATGAAATCCATCCCTGACTTTGCTTGCTATAAAAGGGATATGTCAGATCTTGCAACTCAGATGCATTAGGGGGGACTTTTAAATGCATATTGTAATCTCTCTGAGGGCTCTTATCCTCCACAAGAGGATTGCTGAAGATTCCATATGCATGTAAATAGCTTTAACTCCTCATCAGTCTGTGATATGCATTTGTGCCAATAACAGGATTAAGATACTTTTGGAGTACTTGAATTTACGGCTTTTTACAGTTCCTTTCGGTATCACTATTGTGTGCTTTTATTGCCTACTTTAGAATGTGAGATGAAAATCTAAAGTATATCCCATGTTGTTTCTCTACTGGCAAAATCCATACATATAAAATATGGAAATAGCTGATTTAAAATACAGTCAAACCAGGTAAAGGTGGAAAACAAAGGGCTTTTTTCATGGGTTCAGTGGTTCATGGGTTCATGGTTTCCAATGGCTTTTCTTCACAAGATACCTAATGAGTTGCTGTGCATGAATTAAAAAATATCACACAAAATCCACACATTTCAAATTCACATAGACATGAAAATTGCATTTAGATTGTCTTAGAAAACCAAACTGTTCCACAACCTGTAGGTTGTCCATAATGCTTAACCACCCCCACTAAGACATTTGGAACTGTACTAGTAGACTAAAATTATTCTTTAAGCATTACGTGATGAGCACTCTGCTGTTCTGTGGGGAGAAAAAGCTGAAAGTTCAACAGTCAATTTGTAAGCCACTCAGCTGGTTTTGTGTTAGTCCTTGAAATGGACTCTGAATGCAAACTCTAATGAAATTCCTATCCAGGTTCAAACTTAGGTAGTCAGTATGATTTCTGGATATGTATGCCAAACAGGAATTGAGATGCATCCTTTCAGTAAATATATATGCTTTTTCTTTCTTATTTTAATAATATGGAAATCTCTGATACAGTTTAATGAGAAATCTGACAGGCACTTGAATACAGAAATTGCTTCATCTTGGGATATGGAGGGGTTTTGTCCATGGGGCTTTGTGTTCCTGGGCATGGCTGACACTTCATCAGAACCTTCCAGTGCTGCTACCCCAGCTCTCACCAGGCAGTGACAGAATATACAGCCCATGTAGGATGTATTTTTCCATGCTTATTCTAGTAGGAATGTAACTTCTGTGAGCACACACTGCTAAATCAGAGCTGTGTTGTACTGGTGGTGTTGGTTCCATCTTTGTTCACGTACAACCCAGGCAGCAGTTTGCTCTTGGAGGCAGTGTTTGTCCCACGCTGTTGACAATTTGATCTGTTACCAAAAGCAATGGTAACGCTGACGTCTTCCCCACTGGCTGATCTGGTGATGACATGATAGTTAATTACCTAATTCAGCAGGCTTTTAAAATCACTTTAGGAAGGATGAGCCACACATCCTCGTAATGGTACTGTTAATTTTTACTAATGTGGAAGTTAAGACAGAAATTAAATTACTTGCTCAAAGGTATAGAGGAGAATTGGCAGGAAGAGGGATATAGAATGCAGGAGATTCTGCCTTTCAGGGTTGTGCTGAGATCAGTCTTTGTCTAGAAATAGGCAATGAACAAAAAGAGGAAGAATTCTTAGCAGAATGACAGGAATAACAAACGTGGCAGTAGAAATGACTGAAGAGTAAGAAACACAAGGAAGAAAAAGGAAACAATGGAGAACACTCCCAGACCAAGAGAGGTGCCAATCAATAATCCAGAACCACAGTTCTCCATAACCCTGTTACCCCTTAGTGCCTTGATGATTAGTGTTCATAAATTAATAAATAGTATTCATAAAAAACTATAAATATGAATGAAACTATAAATCGTTTCATTAAAAAAGCAGGGGTAAAAATTAGCAGGGGAAAAAAGAAGAATGGGGACAGTTTTTCAAGAGAGTTCTGGTTTATGATAGGACGCAAATGGGAGATCAGTGCCATCATACCTTCCAGGTTTTTTCCATGTGTCCAGTTTATTCCATTGTTGTGACACTTGATAAATGGTTTCGGAGGCAAACCCCAGTGCTTTAATTTGACTAGGCTTTTTTAAAGCATTTTTTCTGCCTAGCAGGAATGATTTTATTCAGATATTCTTCATGACAGAAGTTTTTTATCTGCTTGGACATAGTCTCTGATGCATACTCACGGTTGTTCTGTTATTTTATCAAGTTGGTATCAATGACATAGATTAAACTTTGTTGAAATAATCCATGGTTTGGGTAGGGGTTTTCTTGGCTGGGTTTGTTTTGGATTTTGTTTGAGAATCATCACTCCAGCAAAAAAAAAAAGACTTTGGCTAGTAGGTGTTCTCCAAGTAGCTTCTGCAACCATCAAACTTCAGTGCCTTTAGGACTTTACTGTACAAGGGCAAAATATGGAAGACATCCTGCACTGGTATTCACCATGAGCAGTTTCTACTGATCACCTGCATACTTGGTGGAGATGCATCTGTTTGCTGGTGCTGCTACAGCAAAATAATGTAACATTATGGGGTTGGCAAAATAATGGCCATTATGAGTATGGCCATTGGTAAGAAAGCAGAAATTTATACAATTTTTAGATGTCTTGTTCCCTATTATTTTCATATAGTCATGAAGGTAATACAATAAGCAAGATGGGAATTATTTAGAAAACAAAGCTATAAATGCCAGGTGTACACTATCACTTTACAGCTGCTGGCCAGAAAAATGTTACTACAACTTTGATTTCTGGAAATCTCAGATTGCATGCGCTCACCCACCCAAAAAATATTTGATCAGTTCTCATCTTTGAGGGATTGGCCCAATTCTATTTCTTTTCTGCCTTTAATAGGGAAGCAAGTGACAAGCTAAACTCTCTTACAGGTTGTTACAAGTGCTGTTGCCTGTCAGCATAACTTGTAGAGAAAGTGTAATAGCAAGGAGAGTTTACTATTATGAAGTATTTGGACATGGCATGGTTAATAGACTATTTCTTTGAAAGAAATACCATGATAAAATTTCCAATAATTTTGTTAGTATAAAGTGGGGAAGATGGACCACTCCAAACCTGAGGCTCGTACAGTTTCCAAGGCATATTAATTGTATGATGTATCAGAAATAGAGAAGTAGATGCATTATAACCAATATTCTTAAATTGATTTGTAAAAAATTCAGTAAAATCACCTGAAAATGGCAGTGGACGATTTCTCGTGCAGCTCAGAAAGGAAACCGAGTAACTTTGGAGTGTGATGTGTAACTGAACATGTCTTAACTGGGGACTATTTCAGGAACATGGTGAGATATTTTACATCAGCACAAAAGGTGAAAGCCAGCAATTGTCACTAATGCTATGTGATGACAGAGGTACAAAACAAGGTCAAGGACAAAAAAAGTAGTAACTTTTGCTCTGGTTTTATATCTGGCAGCACTTATCATTGTGTAATCTGAAAACAGCTGAAGTATAGTAATTTATTTTGGCATTCTAGGATGGAAGGTGCTAAGGATAATGCAGTTCTTCATTTGCAAGGAATGTGATAGAAAAAACAAATATAGTAGATTTTAATATAAAGAAATTTCTTACCTATCAAACTGCTTCATCTGCAGAGAACTAAGCATTAAATTGTTCTTAGGCAGAGAAAATCCTTGTGCTAAATTTTTAATAGCTCTATTTGACCATCTGTATTAACATTTTGGGGCCCCTGCTTGGCCCTTGCAGTTCTTTAAACAAACACACACCCCCCCCCCCCACCCCCCCCACCCCCCGATAAACAGTTTTAAAATTAAATCCAGACCACTCTCAGCTGGGCTGTGGGGCCATGCAGGTGAACAGAAGAGGAATGGCTAAGAACAGCTAAGGCCAGTTCCTACCAAAAGATCCCACAGCTGCCATCACTGCCCCTCCAACAACTCTGCCATCAGGCTCAGCTGCCATCACCACAAGCTTTGAACTTTACCAAGTGCTCAAAAAAATCCTTGGAGCTCTTTTGCAGAATTTTCATGCTCTTTTGCATGCAACTTACAATACTACTGTTATTATTATATTAGTGGATAGAAGACTCTAGAAACAGTCAAGCAAAGACTGAATTGAAAGATCCTGTTAGAAGTTTAATGAAAGGGGGAAACCTTGTGCTGTGGAGTTATTAGAGAGATCCTTCAAATGCTTTAGTTGATTAATTTGTATTTTAGCCCGAACATGTTACTAATAGATTTCTGAATGTAAGAGGCACAAGACCATATAAAAACCAGTAAAAGCAGCAAAGCATTCTCCCCAGTCATTATCTCCTCTTTAACTTGTAAAACAAATCAGCAAGCCCCAAATACTTTGTCCCCTTTCTAAACAAACCTTGCCATGCAGCTGATGTCAGGTGAGCACAAAGCATCACTAATACTTTACCAGAATTTAGTGCTTGCACTTCGAAGTACCACTTAAAGAGCATTTAACCTAGTCCAATACTCAAATTCATCTAGTACCTTGTAATAATTACTTCAATTAGTAACTTCCTTGAAAATGCAAGTTCCAGTGCATTAAATAATAAGTTAATTATTAGGCACAAATAACATGTTTATGGTCATACAGGTGTTGAATTAACACGTCAAAGTCAATCCCATGATGTTGGCTCCTAGGCCTTTCATTTCTCACATGGTGTGTGTACTGTCCGGTTGGTATTTCCTTGTCTTGTATGGGTGATTTTTTTTAAATTTTTTAAATTTTTTAATTTTTTAATTTTTTTTTAAAACCGGGCAGATCTAAAGTAGTCTGAGGTTCTACCACTGCACAAGCTAAACGAGCTTCAGACTGGCGGTTCTGTTACACTAATTCATTTTTAGGTATTCATCATTCATTACTACCTGCTACAAATGAGAGGCCAGGTTCCCATTATCATTAAGTGAGAACATCAGCTTCAGGAGCTTTGGTTATTCAAAGCCTACCCTTTTCCTTCCAGAAGGAAACCTCTCTATTCCCTTCTGTCCAATGCACTGTTGTAACTGAATTTTGCAGGACACACAGCCTCTTAGTGAAGTAAAAACCTCTCATGTACAAGTAGTAGTTTGTTGCAACTTCTGTTAATGGATTAAAGCATTTAAAACAAATTAAATCATTAGTACACTGGTTTTTGTGATGTAAACAGTTTAATGAATACATAAAGCACATAAAAAGCAAATGATTAAAACAAAATTATTGTTACAACCACTATAAACTCTATAAAATTCTTTTTACAAGCATAACGCTTGCACAGCAGGTTTTACAAAACAGTGTATCACAAGCAATACCACTCCCTGAAAACTAAGACTTGGAAATTAAAATCACAGTAAGTATTTACTTAAATCACATCATATACTAGTCAGACTAGCACTGATTTAACTTTTCAAATTCTTCATGGGTCTGTAGTATACATTAAAGCTTCCACAGGAAATGTGAACAGAGTTCAAATGCAAAAAAAAAAAAAGAAAAAAGGATTCTGATTAATTTATCCCTCCATGGCATTATTTAAAACTGTGGTTCCCAAACTTTTTGCCTGTGCATGATTATCGCAACCATTTTTGTAGATCTCCTCTCTAGCAACTGCTTAGCTCGGGATTGTGTTTGGAACCGCTGATTCAGAAATGCTGATTCCAAATCTTGGTTCTGCTCAAGTTGAGAAGAACCTCAGCCCAGTGCTGCTCCTGCCTTGTCTGTAAGCATGGGGAAGCCCCATCTCTACACTCCCTGTTTCTTGCACCCAAACACATAGAAATTGGGAAGGAAATACAGGAGCAAGGCTTCATTCAGGCAACAGGAGATTGTTACAAGATTGCATACAAAACTGAAGCAAAATGTAAAACAGAAATTGACTTAATCTTTCACTAAGTCTTGCCTCACCTATTGTTTACTGTCACATATTTTGGTTTGTTTGATCTGTGTCACAAGTGTAGTTTAAAGTTTAGTACGTTAATGCAAAATGTTAAACCAGGACAGAAAGGTTCTTGTTTCACAATCCAAACTTTAGTAGGGAAAAAAAAAAATCATAAACAGAAGGATTACAAAAGCATAAACAACTGCATCAAAGAAACAAAGTTGCGGTCAGTACATACTGAAGTTGAATACAGGCTCAGAATCTAGGAGGCACAAAGAACATTTGATTGTTTTAACAAACTTGCTTAGACAAATATTCTATAAAGATTAGAAAGGAAATAATTTATTGTTATGCTACTCTTTTGCATGCTATTTAAAATGTCTGCACCACAGTTTCTTTCTGTCACCATTTAAAATTATTTTTTAAATGATTAAATTTGAGCTGTGCACAACAACACTTTTGTTTCAAATATTCTATCTTAAATTTTTTTCTTGAAAGTACAAAATTCAAGCTGGTTTTGATTGAGTTTCAGCTATCCAAAATCTCGATGGGACTGGGGGGCGGGGGGAATGGCAAATGCACTTGCTGCCTCTTAGAGGAAAATGAGTATTTCTGTACATTCCAGTATTTCTATTTTTAACAACTCCCATGGAGCTCCCATGCAATTTAACTTCAGAATTGCAGGGCAGGGGAGAACCTGCTCCACATGAGAAAAAGAGGCCATGAAACAGTCCCAGCATTGTTCCTACCCCACCTTTCTGGACACAATAGTGAATATTATTCATTAATGTACTTCTTAGCTATGGATGCAAGAAGAAAATGCCTCCACAAAGAATTTATAATGTGTTTTGCTTGAATGTCAGCCCTAAATCTGTACAAAGAGCAAGTGTTGTCTTTGCATTCCAGTGCTTGCTGGTGTGGGTAGTTGAGATGCTCCCACTGAGGCATGGGCTGGCTGAGAAAAGAAGACTGCAAGAAAGGCAGCTGCAGACATGCTTTGAAATACTTCAAAATAAAGAAAGAAAAAAGTGCAAGCAAATAAACAGTGCAGCTCTAGAAACTTTCCAAGCCTTTGAAATTCATCCTTTAAGGTGCTTTCAGTGGTATCTTATTTACCAAAGACCTGTTTACTTAGTCAAGTCTGGAATACCGCCAAGGGACTTCATTCTATTTTGGCTGGTCCATGAACACCTTCATCATTTATCAGTGATCCTCTACAAAATTCAGCAAATGCCAACAACTATTTAGGGTTTAAACACAAATGAGCCATCTAGATTTCCTTTGTGTACACTTGTATAAATAAATGACACCACAAGCCTTTCTTGATACAAGAAACCAAAAGGCATTGTTTCAGAGGCTAAATAAATAATGGTTGAAATGACTGTGCCACTTGCTCAATACTTTCCACACTGAAGCCCTCCCACAAGAGAGCTTCCTAGGAATGTTTCCTAGGACATACATCAATATTATTATTGTGTGGAAGAGTGCTAGAGATGCTTTGGCACTGGAAGTCCTAATGTGACAGACTTTTGCCAAAATAATTCAACTTCTCTGTGCTTCCAGCTCAGATCTGCAAATCAGGACTCTGTAACACTACGAGTAGTCATTCTTAAGGGAAAAAAAATCCCAGACAACTACTTCTGCTTGGTAAAAAAAGTCAGAATTGTCCATAATTCTGTTCTGTTTTGCAGACATTTAAGTTCTCTAAAATAGCATTTTACAGCAGAGATAAAAGACATGATCTCCTGTCCTCTCATACATAATTATGTCAAAATCTATAGATAATCATTGCAATCATGTTCATGCCAAAGGATAAAATACAGACTTTGTACAACTTGCAGACATTTTTTAGTCATTACTCCTAAAAACTGAGTTGATTGATTTGATTTATTGCCAAGCAGGAATGCACATACCTCTGTATATTCTGTATGCAGAATCTAACTTTTTGGTATTGTCGCCTCAGTGTACAAAGAACATTTCACACACTATTTTTCATCGAGTAACACAGTACATGAACAAAACAGCAAGAGTTGAGCTGGCCAACCAGGTTCCAGAAAATAACAGCTGGGAACAGTCTGTTATTTGCAGTAAGAAAAAAGTTCTTCATGCTCACAGCAACTGCTTGTTGCATTTATGAACATTACACACAGAAATGTTACTACAGAAAAAGCTGCCTGGCTGCTAAATCTTTGTCAATAGCATTACAGGCCCCAGTTGGTAAAGGTGAGAAATAAAAAGACCAAAACATCCAGCTTGCTTAGTACTGCCCACCAAGTGTGAGAAGCTTCTGGTTTTAAGTTTATAGAGTATTTTTCGTCCAGTGGCCTCTACATTACAACAACTCTTCAGGGAAGGGCTCTTACACATTGTGCTTCCAGGTGTGGAGCTGTGAAGGACACTGACAGCCACAGCTGTGGGACCATCACAGATCAGTTTTACACCACAAGGCAGTTTGTGTCCTGTCCCAGTGCAGCACTGAGAGACAGCACAGATCACAGGCTGGAACACTGAACAGACCTCAAAGGTTGTCAAAGGATTTTCAAAGATTTGGGCCCAGCCAGCAACTATGAATGCTGCTTTCTCTGACACACAACTTGAGCAACTACAACAAATTCAGCTAAAAGAAAAGTTTTACAGCCCTACAGCAGTTCAATTCAAATGCTTATGTAGTGTGTGGACACACAAACACAAGACTCCATATCATTTACAAAAGGTACAGCAAAAACATCTTAAACTTAGCCACTTGAATAATAGTGAACTAATATGCCAGCTGCATAATTTATCAGAGGAGGCAGGTATCCTGGGAAAGGGAAGAATTTAATTAACAGCCTTTCATCAATGCCTTGTTTTTGAACTGATAATGTAGAAATGGCTCGTTACGCAATTTCTAATATGAAATGCTTGGTATAAATCTCAACTTTTTGTAAGAATAAAGCAGCTGGATTATTTTGTACACCTGGGATTCAGGGTAATATCTGTCAAGCCATCTCCCTGGTAATGCTGTCAACTGACCTTAAACAGACTCTTGCACAAGCAGGCTGAGCATTTGCCCACAATTCCTTTTCTAACATCTATTTCCAAGTTTGTCCCTCAGTTAGTGCCAAGATATGTAGAGATCGTCTTGCATTTAGTGCTCTCATCCAGCTCCCTTTTGCAAATATTTAAGAACAACACACAAAAGCAGATTGAAGTTTCTCTAAATGGCACAACATAGAAATGCATACAACACACCACATTAAACGCTCATAAAAATTCCTCCCCATAATGTTTCTAGAGCCCCCAGGATTTCTAATACTCCATGTCACTACCCAGAGTAGCTCCTCTTGTTTCCCACATCTTTGCTTTTTTTGTTGTTGCTGTTTTCAGTTTAAAGCCAAGCATTATATTACAAATACCATCCTGCTGGCTAGGTCAACTCTTGCCTTATAGCAGTGAGACCTTTCTTTCAGACCCACCCTTCCTGTTTAATTGTACTGTGTTTTGCTGTAGCCTTGCAGCTCTCTATTCCTCAGAGCTCACCTTGCCCGAGCCCCGCCGGGGAACGTGTCTTTCACCTCCAAAGAATCTGCCCAGCGAGTCAAGTAGACCCGAGTCTCTGTGCCGTGGGGATCCATGTCTGGCATGGTCTATAGTGCTCGCAGATGCCAGTTTTGATCCGTGCCGGAAAGAGGAGCGTTTTTGTGAAGCCATCAAATCCGAATTCTCTGAAGCTGCTGCACTGTCCTCTTGGATGGTCTGTAGCTCGTCTGACTCTGAGGGCCGATCTTTGAAGGTGTTGTCTTCTCTTCCTGGGGCATCTCGGGAAAAGAGGCGGATCAAGTGGGGGCGACCAGTCCTGTCAGCTGGGTTGGCCTCGGGCCAGGCATTCTTCGGGTCTGCTGTGCCTTTGGAGTCTGTCACCGCTGGGCTCTTCGTGGAGGTCCCATTGTTCTGGTTCACATCTGCCTCTCCTGCAAACAACAAGGATGAGATATGAATACAGGCCTGTGAAAAACAGCCCTGGAACAATGCTGCTTTCTTTCCCTTGCCTTGAGATGCTCATTTCATACAAAACCCATAATATGTGCAGTTGTAATGAAACTATGTTCTCTTCCAGCCTTAAAGAACATTAAGTTATCTTGGAACTGAAACCAGAATGATGTTCTCACACAAATTTGCAGTAGTTCAAGGTGATTTTTTGGCGTGTGTGTGTGTGGAGGTTTTGGGGTTTTTTGGTTTTTTTTAAAACAAATTTATAAATAGATTGATAGATTACTTGAAGCATAAATCAAACTAACTTTATTTACATGGAAGGCTTGTGGATCAGGCTTTCAATGAGTAATCAGAATTCCTGTACTTTCCCTTGAGGACTGCAACTCTAATTATGTCATCTTTCTCCAGAATGAGAAAAAAAAAATTACAGTGACATTGCAGATCTGTGCTTTCACAAGTGCATGCTCCCTCTCCACAATGTCAGAACTTATGGCCTCATTTGGAATCACTCACTGTAACTACAATATGGATCAAACAAGCACAGTGAGGGGAAGGGTTTTTTGGTCCCACTATTGAAATTGTCCTCACTTCAAAAAAGAGAGCAATAAACTGCAATTTCTGCTTGGCCTCTCAGACAGTTTTTGTCCATGTATGATGATCGTGGCACTCCAGGTACAATATCCTAGCACTGATGCTGAAGGCCTAAAGCAAAACTGTCCAATTTGTATTTTGTGCTTGTGAGAAGTGACAAGAACAATTACCAGCAACTGACAAGCTTTTTTGTTGGCCAAGAAAGGTGCCAAGACAGACCCCTGTGGTAAGTGAAATGCCTGCTGCCTTCTTCACAGTTGTGTTCTGATGCACCCAGTAAAGTACCCGAGAAGCATCAGCTGCAGCACACAACCCTTCCTTCACCTGTAGTAGCTCCTTCTATCAGTGACAGAAAGATTTATGGAGGTTTTCATGGTCTATACCATGACTCCTACTGCTCTAAAGGAAACTGCACCCACTGAAGATTATGACTTATCTCCAAGGAACATCAAAAGACTATTAGTACGTCATTGCTCGAGGAGCAACCTTCAGCACAGACACCTCCCACACCACACACTCTGTGTCAGAAATGTCTTTTGGAGTTTTCTTTCTCAGAAATTCAGAAATAAGTTAGTCCTGTGATACCTTTAGGGTCTCCTAATTACCTATTTACATCCTCATTTGATTTGGTCCTGGTTGCCATGGGAGGGATAGGATCTGGCAAATACTGCTGTATTTTCGAAGTACTCTGGGCTCAAGCACTTTGCTGATTCAGCAGAGCAATTTTAGACTTGAAACAGTCATTTCATATGGTTTCACCCACCCACAGGGCACTAAAGAAACCTTTTCTCAGGCTGAGAATAATTCTGAAATAATTTTATGGGTAACTACACAAGAGAGTAATGATGGCTTCTGCAAAACCTGTGTATAGGTTACAATTGTTCAATCATGTTACTGCTACAGTTTTTCATATAAAAACAAAGTGCAGTTTTGCTGTGCATTTCTTAAAAATTTCTTTTGTGACCCCAAACCCTTGAACGTTCAAGAAAAATGTATTAGTTTAAAACATCTGAAAGTCTCTCAGGAATACAATGATTTAACCAGTGCCTAACTGTCACTGAAGACCTCATTAGTGGTGAAAATATTTGCTGGCAACTTTGGAATTTGAGTTTTCCTGAAAAGATGCTCTCAAACTTAACAGAAACTACTAACATACCCAAATGACTTTCTTAATAGAACAAAAGAAAAGTAACTGAAACTGCAAAACATTTTAAACAGCGACTCCAAGCCTAGGTTCTATACCATAATACAAATCCATTCAAGGACAGAAAAAGAAAAGCAAACAAAAGAGTTATTGTATTTAATTAAATGCATTAACAAAACACCAGAGCATCTGCATACTAATATTTTTTACAACAGTTGTTCTTTGTGCCACTGAATACGGGTATTGGTAAGCAACAAAGAAGGGTATTTGTGCCACAAAAGTAGCTTCTCCCAATGCATACGCAGTGAGCTATAAAGTATAAATCTTTCTGGAGGCTTTATCTCAGAAGTGAAAGCACACATTTAAGTTTGCCTCTAAATTTTCTTCATGCTTATGTCTTCTCTAATATATAAAAGCACGTAAGAGAGATACTGTTAATATCTGTTAATAGTGTTTGATTAGTTAGCAGCATGTTAATGCTGCTAACTAATCAAAGTCTTCCAGTGCACTTGGAGAGACAGATCACTTTAATAATGTCCTAAGGACATCCAGAATTAATGGACTACATAAATGTATGCTTATTTGTTTATTTAAAAAGAAATATTAAGACTTTTATTAAAACCTCTTGTAAATAGTGTGTATAGCTACTATTTTTTAAAAACTGTTTTTCTTTGGAAGATGAAGTTCTTCCTTAAAATAGAGCACACGACCTGTACCATATCACTTGTACAAGAGAAAGTTGCCCAGGGAGGAAGAGATCTTAGGCAATTTTTTGCTAATCCTTGTAAAATGAAGCACAGCAGGATGCATTGCCATAGGCATTAACTAGAAGTCTATGGAAGTGTCTTCTATTTGTATGTAAGTGCCTATGGTCCTTGAGAGCTGCGCAAATGAGAGCACAAGAAAAGCACATCCTCACGTTAGCCCAAAAGCAGAGGAGGGGACCAGACTCCAGACAGGGATGAGGCACTCCAGGTGCAGCCAAGGACCACTCCCAAAGGCAATGCCACCTCTCAGCTTCCCCTCACCACACGGTGCTCTGAGCCTGCTGCTGGCACAATGTTCCCTGGGCATGTTGCTCAGTGGCAGAGCCCTTTGTTCCCTGTACACACAGTGACTTCCAAAAAGAGATATAGATGGACAAAAAATTCTTAGCAGTTTGCTAATGAAACCAAAGAGAAAGTCCAAAAGTGCTTTCAATATGACAACAATAAATCCAATCCTTCATTGTCCTTAATAGGAGTTAGATCCCATAGAAGTATTTTCAAAACTACTGTGACCTTGGTGCTTGATTAGACATTGATAGTTTATCCCATCTCTTGAGAATGAAAATAACTCTTTTCCCAAAGCTGCAAATTGACTGGGAGCTCTCAGCCCAATGCTTCGAACAACTCCTCTCAGCAACCAGGGAAATTTGTTCTATGCAAAGGACAATTTCCCATCGAGAGACCTCAGATACAAATATCCTTCTCACGGGTCACTTGGAAGGGCTGCTCTATCACAGTCCCTCCTTGAGTCTGCAGTCTGCTTCCATACAGAGTACAGTCTGGAAAGACATTGTTAAGCTAAGAGTTTTAAAAAAGATTACAAGTTTTTCATCCCCTCCTACTCCTTTCCAGTCTTGCTTTCTTGCAGATATTTGTAATTCCTCTCACATTCCTACAGCTGCTCCCTCTACAAATGCTGTGAAAAATACGAGGAAGATGAAGCTGATAAAAGCTGAAGTACTTTACCTTACTGTGGGTTCTCAAGAGAGGATTGTTGATCTAAGGATCAACAGTCATAGCATATTGCAAATATTGATTATACATGACAGCAGCTTAAATATTTGTATGAAATCTTAAGTTTTATTTACTCGTTACAAATTCCAGAAAGCACATTAATCAACTTTGCAACACCGAATATTTAATACACTTTATCATAACTACAGGCTGCTGTGATTGATTATACTTCCTTTTTCTCGGCCTTCTTTTCTCAGGGTATGAAGATGGAAATTACTGACCTTCTAAGTCAACCTTCCATTTTAGCTTAAGTCATCTATACATATAAAGCACTGTTTTTCAGTAAATGAAATATAATCTGTATTTGCCCTTTTCTACTTTTTAGGTCCTCTCTTTTCTATAAATGTCAGCTGGACAGTGAAATACAATGCAGTATACTCCTCAATTCTGAGTTAAGTTTATTTCAGTATTTTTTGCTGAAATGCTGACAATAAAATATTGGTTAAAACATCTGACTTTTTGTATTGATTCATCTATGTTTAGTCACTTGAACAACAAAAGGTACACCCAGAAATTAATCAACTTTGTCACAGCTGAGATTTCAAGATCTCTGGTAAGCTATAGCAATAAGACAAATGTATTAATAATAGGTTGCCTTGCATTATTTAAGAGGCTGAGACCACTGTTTTGGAACATGTGGCTTCTAATAACATTTGTGGTAATATCAGGCACTTGAAAGAATAAAAGGCCAGAGAAAAAACATCCATCATCACTACATACATGCTGCAGCTGAGGATATCTGGGTTCCAACTCTGCTGAGATAATTTCACAACAATCCAACTCCTGGTTTGGACTTCTACTGCAGCACAGCCCACAGCAGAATGGCACGTCCACAACAATTAGATTTCACTACAAAGGTATTTGGGGAGACAGAGGAAAGAATTATGTCTGCATTGTTAAATATGAACTGCAAAAGCTTGATTCATCCTCATTATGCTAAGACACTGCAGACAAAAAATGGCTCTTAGCCTAACTTCTCTAATACGGATAGAAGGCAATATGCCATCAGACATTTCAATTCAAAGACCTAATTACTGGGCTTGTCTGATGCTTGTCAAACAGTTGGGAATCAATTTTGGACAAATATTTCTGTTTGAAATGGATGGCATGCAGTATAACTGTGAAACAAACACTTGGTCATAGCTCTGACCACAACCAGAACGGATGTGCTGGTGCATTTAGCCTTTACACAAACATTCTCCCCATTTTCCAGCAGAGTGAATTCAGAGAGAAGTGCCCATGTATCTCATGATGCAGATTCACGAGTTTAACACTCCTACTGCACTTAGCCAAGAGATCACTTCCATTACAGCTTGCTCTCCTCCCTCCCGCCTTGCTAAAGCTCATCACTTTCAGGAAAAAAAAATCCACCTGAAGGGAAATTTTCTCCGTAGCTTCAGCATAACTGAAGGAATGATATTTTTCTGCCCAAGAAATTAAGCTTTTTCTATGGGCTGACCAAACTGCAGACTAAACCACCACAAAAACCAGAAGCCACCTGCTAAGCATAGCATGTACTCCTTTGACTTCCCTCCCTCCCTTCTTTCATTAGACATTTTACAGCATATAAAGCTCTAGACTAGAATAAAAAAGTTGTGAGGGTGTTTCCATTCCACTGATGAGCTGAGCACATTTCTACACTGATCTGCTGAAGCAGTGAATAAGGGATCTGCTGTGGCATAACTTTCCTTACAATACAACTTAGGACTAAAAATACAGTAAAAGGTGAAAAATCTCACCTGGTCCAGTATTCTATTCTATAATTTAAAAAAAGACCAAGTTTAGTTCTATACTACATCTTGGGTCAATAAGGATCAGTGGCTGAGCCTGCTGAAAGTTATTGCACTGCTGTTGGTAAAGGCACAACATGGGTTTAAACATTTAGACTACATTGTTGTGGCTGGGTGAATCAAAGTTCCACTTAACATTTTACAAGAAGTGCCTGACAAATGCTGGTTTTCCTAAATCCCTGGTACCTCATAGACTACCACCTCTTAGCTGCTCTCTGTAGAAAGCCTTATGCCCACTAAGTGCTGATGCCAGACCAAAAATTAATAGGTCAGATAGGATCTATTAATTGCTAGACCTTTGCTAATACCCAAGTCTTGGCACAGTTTCTTTCAGGTTCATGAAAGATCTCATTTCTCCAAGCTCTCCCTGGTCCTCTCCTGCTGAAGAAGAGCTTCTGAGGTAGCAGAGTTTGGCGTTACAGCAGAGCTCACATGAAAACACAAAAATGTCTGATGGAGAGGGGAGAAAATGTAGTTCACATCCTGTTACAGGATCACCTGTCTTTGCAGTTGACACTTCAGCTATATTTTTTATGCTCATATTTCAAAGAAAAGTACTGAATTTACTCAGGTAGAAGAGGAATATGTACTTTTTAGCATAAAATTATGCTGTAGGGAAAAACCTGAAAATTGCATAAGAGAATGTAAATTCTTTCAGACACTAACTACTACAGTATGAAAACATAAGTTTGATTCTTCTCATTTTATTTCTGATACTATCTAAAACGTAAAAAAAACCCCAAACCCTTGAACATTTGACATATTTTGGCATCAATTCACAAGTATTGCCTATTTTACAAGCTAAGAGAGTAAAATCTCTCCTGAAACAACTAGAAACCTTCTTCTCAAAAGGCCAGTCAATGAAAAACTTGCTGTAGTAGGATCAATAAGTAATATTAATTTTGCAAGTTCTGTACATTAATCAATAGCCTAATTTTTTTTCTCTTTCCCCTTAATTCTGCTAGACTTCATCATACCAAAGTGTTTATTATGTAACTTTGAACCACTGCTTGTTACAAGGGTACCAGTTTCACAATAAATACATCCCTTCAGCACTGCTCTGCAATAAAGCCAACAGTTTTGGGAGAAGGATCCTTTTAAGTGGTACTGGCACTGTGGGGAATTGTTGCTGTGGTATATTTTTTGGTAGGGTAACTACACTGACTTGTTAAACTTACCCAGTAAAACCATAATGCAACCAATGAATGACTAGGTGAAAACACACAGCAAAGTGACTTCTAGCTGGAATGGTGGCACTCTGATAAACATGCCTAAATCTTACTTTGTGAATCAGCAAACAGCACATAATTTTTAGTTCTGCTGGCAACTTCATGGTTTGAGAGGGCTGGTTCTGTGAAATGACTACAAAATAAAAATTAGAATGTATATTCATGACAGCTTATGTTCAGCATTATCATTCTGCTGAAGGCAATTATGTTTTATGGTATCAGTGTGTAAAATGTAGCAATACTGTCTGAGTCAGAGATTTTTGATATATCAGGAGTCTTCTTGCTGGAAAGCTTTTCTGTATTTTCACCAAGGCACACACAACTCCTAGCATGTGCACATCAGAGATGTGAATACACTTCCAAGTCTGTACAGTAATAACCCACAGTCCATGCCCAAAATCTGGATATTAATGGGAAGCATGTGTGGTTACTGTGGGCTGAAATGCATTAACATCCCATTACCCACCGTGAGGGCTGCACTCCAGGAGCCAGGTTTCAGACTTGATGGAGGAAAAAGAACATCATACCTTCCCCACTGTACACCCTGTATTATTTATGCCTTTAAGAACTCTCTCTCCTGTGTTCTCACTGAAGAAATTTAGCCAGTTTGTTCTGCCCATGTCAAAGAAAGAGATGAAAGCAAAGCAAGTCAGCGAGGCGTTTCCAACCATAGGAATCGGAGCAGCAGTTGAATACCAGCTCCCTGTGTTCTCCTGTTACTGATGATGCTGAGGTTTAAACCAGGGGTGCAACAGCCTTTTTTTTCCTTAAACCTACTGTGTAAGTCATATCAGATTCAACCTGCACGAAATTAGCTGGGAGGCGTAAGTTACACATCATCCATCACTGCATGGTGCTTAATTTCCTCTTCATCATCTTTTTTATTGGGCTATGTATGCATTTTGGCAATTTAGTGGAACACTTTCATAAGAAATTACCAGTGATTAAGCATGGAATCAGGCTGCCCAGGGAAGTGATGGAGTCACTATTCCTGGAAGTGTTCAAGGAGTGGCTGAATGTGGCACTTAGTGCTGTGGTTCAGTTGATGTGGTGGTGTTCAGTCAAAGGTGGGACTCAATCTTTGAGGTCTTTTCCAACTAGGAAAGAGAAAGGGGCTCAGGACTGTTACGAGCCTTGTGGGTGTGTGAAGGTATTGTTTGCTTGTGATGACAGGTAAAGAAAAGAAACAAGTAAAAAGAGGCATTCAAAAAAGCTAAAAGCATCCCCTGAGTGAGAGCCGGTTTTGATCTTCAGATTGTAATTAAAACCAATCTACTTGACTGCAGAAACTGCCTTGCACTCTGCATGCTTTCACAGAGTTGGGCACTTGGTTATCCGTGCCTCTGGTTCACAATGGAGGGCTGAAACAAAGCCCACACGGTGTCCTACCATTGCAGAGGAATGCAGCAGTGTGGGCCTGGCTCGCACCCTCTCGCTCTTGTTTTCCAGAACTTCTGGCATTGCCTCCACTTGCTGAGGGTTACAAAGGCGAGTACAGAAAACAAAAGAGCCTGTGGTTGAAACCAGTGGGACTTGCTATGGCAGAAATTTGGAATCTATGAGAAGCATGCGGCAATTCTCCACACGGCCTGCAGAGAGCTTTTTAAAAACTTCAACAAAGAATTTTATCCACCCACCGGTTTCAAAGAAAAACGTTCCTTTGTGTTACTAGAACATATAGGTTTGTTTTAATCTCAAACATCTCGCAAAAGAGCCTCCCACAGCAAAGCGAGCTGGAGCATCATTTGTAACAAACAATTTCATGTACTTAAGGAGGAGAAATTAAATCACCTGCTGACCCATCAGCATTTGTATTCTTTAAAAATTGTGCAACTGACTAGTATTAGACAAAGATGACTTGATTATTCATCTCTTCTGCTTCAGTTGCACTGAGTGTGAATAATTGTTAGGTTGCAAAACTTGGATATATCTCCCCCACCAAAGTATGGCAAAATGAGTCGTGCCTCTATCAGGCCTCACAACTTCCACTATCTTTTTGTGTTTTCCACATCAATGACGTTTTACTGGAAAATAAGCTATTTCCATCAGTGCAACTGGGTACCCAATATTACAGTTAATTTTTTTTTCCTAATACCATAAAGAAACAGGGCCTTAAAAGCAACAGAAAAAGAAATGTTGGTGAAATGAGTGAGGTGAGGACAGTGACTGAGCCAGCTGGTTCAAAGAAGTCAGAGCATGATAAGCAGCAGAAAAAAAAAACCCTATCTGTAGAATATTTCCTGTTAAAACCCATCATGTAGCACCTCCAAAGAGGGCCTGATAACACTGCTGTGTTTTTCTTGACCAGGATTTAAGTGTGTGAGTGGTATTTTATTGTTTAGAAAGTATAAACTGCAGAATAAAACACACTTGTAAGAAGTTAACCAAATAAGCTACCTTTAAAAAACAAGGTTTGATTGTGACCACAGGGAAACTACTTACCAGCATAAGGCTATAAACTCCAATTTCCATAAGCTGCATTATAGTCCTACAGAATAACAGTGTTCATGTGTATTAATTTCTTCTGGGACCAAATAACCCAACTAAACCCAAACAGAGCCCAAAGTACTGTAGAGGAGATTTTCATATGTTAAAATAAAGAGAGAATATAAACGTTTTGAACTCCCCCCAAAATAACACACTGATTTGCTGGTTTGAGGACATAACTTCAAAGTTTGTTTTCCAATACAGCCTAGCATAGGGCAGGTCCAGGTAAAAAGCAAATTACAGGAGTATGGCAGTCTTAGAGAGAAGAGCACACAACACAAACCAGGTTTCTGGAAGCTGTGAATCACGTGCAGGATGATATAATCAATAAGCTTGACATTTTCATGCATCCTTCAGGTGTACATTGCCACATCTCTGGATTTCTCTATTTTGCCCTAGTATATTCTGAACTGAAGCTTTTAATAGCACAAGTGATCCCAGAGAATCACGGTTACAGAATTATGCTGGTAGTTTTTAGATTTTTTTTTTCCCCAGAAAATTCTGCAGTACACCACAATGGTATAAGTGACACATTCTGAGTATGACACACATATTTGCCAATTTTCTAAAAATATCTGAAATACATGGGCACAAATAAGCCTATAGTCCATTTACCATTGTGTTAAATTCTTGTATATGTAAAACAAAATTTGAGATGTGGCTCTTCAGAAGCTGACCCAAACAAACAAACAGAAGCCAAAAACGATGGGGTAGCGCTGTTCAAGTCTGCCTAAACTGCAGCTCTTTACAATCAGAACAAGTCCACAGCCATTAGTCACTGTCTGATACATTATCTTCACTTTGGAACTGATTTTCACCTTAACACCTGTGGTGAAAGGTCAGAGGAGCAAAAGTGAGCAGGAGTTTCTCCCAGTCACACATAGTTTGTTCACAGAGCTTGTCACATCTCAGAAACAGATGGATTACTCCGAGTACCCTTGAACCCCGTGGGAGGCAGAAGCCCAGAGGGGCAGCTCCCTGCCCCAGGAGGGTGCAGAGGCCCAGCTGTGACCTGCATATCCAGCTGTGCCCAGGAGGTGGAAGATGAGCCCCTGTGTCCTGGGGCAGTGCAATGACCCACACCTCTAGGTTGACCCAGACATCTGAAGTGGAAGAAACTCACACTGCAGTGGGGACAAGAGCCACACCACCAGCTGCATCCAAAAGGCAGAAGACAAGCACCTCTGTAACCTTTGGGGAAGCAGAGGACCAGGTCCTCTGCTTCACCTCCAGTTCAAGATGCTGGCATTAAGAGGAGGTCCCTTTCTCTCATGGACACTGGAGCAGCCACGTGCAGCTCCAGCTCTGCTTTTGGTATGGATGGTGAGAAAGTTATTCTGCTTAAAAGATCAGCAGCTGATTGCTAATTTTAAAAACACAGTAAATGCTTCACAAATGTGTCACTTCAGGGACGTTCAGCACTCCAGATCTTCGTTTTTGTCTGCCTGACAATGCTTACTCTAACCAGATTTTAAAAAGTTTTCATGTAACAATACAGGATTTTAGAAGGTGACAATCAAGCTGATAACTCTGAACTCCGAGGAGAAACCTAAAAGCCAGTTTACTCAAAGGACAAATTCCACATCCCATATCCAGAGTCAGCTGAGAAATCACAGCTGAGCACATTTATGGCAGGGATGTTGCTGGGTCTCAGACTCCCAAGGCTGCATTTGGCTGCTCTCACAGCTTAAAGCCCCTCTGCAGCCCTGGCACAGCAGCACAGCACTCGAGGATGTTGCACCCTGATCACTGCCTTGAACAGAGGGAATGGGATTTTTGCTGCCATGCTCTGTCCTGCTTGTCAGGACAGCTTTGTCTGGAAGCTGCACAATGGAGAATATCAGCACAGACCTAGGAGCAGAGCCATGGAATTGCTGTGGAAGAATGAGAAGAGGATATAAAAATATCAATCAATACAATAAAACTCCCAAGAGTTTTAGAAGTAGTTTGGATTAAACAGCAAAAATAAATTGTTCAGAGACTTCTGAGTGAAGCGATTTCCTCAGTGAAGAAATTTGATAGCCAAATAAATATTTTTCAGAAGGAAACTCTAATGTATGCCTGAACAATTTATACAATATTTGATTAAATATCTGCCTGCCTGGCACACAGATCGAAAGAAAACCTTATTCCAGAACTTATCATAGGGTTCACAGGTTTACCTTCTTCATAACTGCCTCAAGTGCAGCCCTAAAACCAGAAAAGAAGAATACTTGAAACCAAGCAAATAAAACAAGGAATCCAAAGGACTAAAGCAGTCTGCACTGACTGAATTGGCACAGGGCCTAACAGCAGAGATACTATTCCACAGAAATATTGGCAGAAAGCTGAGAATAAGATGTTCAAAAGAAAGATACCAGCAAAAAAAACCAAAGACGATTGGGTTTTTTTTTGATGATGAACTGAAGACATTTAAAGCTGGATACAAATCACCTTGTCTGTCTATCCTGCAAGAAATGACTGGCACCTACCAGGGAATAAAGAAACATTACCAGCAATCACATGGAAAGACTTTACACTCCAAGGTGAACCACAGAATCCACAGCCTTACATGTCCAGACTTCCAATCCTGATGGGAAGTATTTGCACTGGTCACACCATCATCTCTTGTCAAGCACTGTCTCCCTCTCTGGCTCCCAGCAGTTTCCAGTCCTTCCTCCCACCTTCCCTTCCCAAGGCTCCTGGACCAAAGCTGCTGTCCAAACCCTCTGCTGTGCTGCCTATCCAACTCCCACGAGCTCCAGCTTCACAAAGATCATGATCCCTTGCCATGCTGCTGCAGGCTTTGGCAGGTTTCTTGTGGAGCAAATTCCAAATTATCTCTGCACAGGAATTCAGCCCTGGAATCTCTCCATGTCATAAGGCCTGCCTACCCAGTCAGAGCTGTCAGAAGCTAGTACAAGCAGACGACAAATACCCACTTCTACAATACTTCACTCTACAAGAGTCACAAGATTAAAGTGCTACCTCTCCTCACCTACTCTGTCAAATGCTTGCAACCCATACATGTTTTCACGATGTTAACCCAAAACATCAAAATCCAAAGGGATCCCCACTTGGAAAATAAATACTGCATGGCCTTTTAACCTTTCTCACTTGCTTCCACTGCTCTGGATTACTGACATTTGTCCACATTAGCTAAGAGCTTTCAAAGTCCTGTCAGGATACACATCACTAACACCTTTCCAGCAGCAACCCTCTCCAGCTCTGTTAATGGAGCACCTCTGGCTCAGCATCTGCCCACAGTTCTCTTAAACCAGCATTTTGTGTCGCGTGGTTGGTGCCACGGATTGTTGATTTGGTTTGGGGAGTTTGTCTTTTCTGCACTGAAAGAAGAAATATTTAATTTCTCATCCTTCCCAGTGAAATTTAAATGGCTGTGCTAACACAAAGATCATACACTGCTGCCTCCTCTATGTCCCAATTAAAAAAAGGGCTCTGCCCATTTTGTCCTACAAGCTCATCTATACAGGTAGTGCACGAAAGGAAAACAAAACATTTCTATATTGGTTGAAGAAGGGAGCAAAATTACAAGATTTCTAAAGTAGCCTTTGCCATAGGTAGGATTTCTACAGCATGAAATTCCACATTTCTAAAAGATGTATTTACATGGTGTTTGATAGACTGAGAGAAAATGTGGTCTGCTCACACATCACTTTTAAATCATCTATTATTTCAGTGGGATTTTACCTGAGATACAGTATGCTCTTAGTCAGAAAAAAACCCCAAGGAAATTATTAGGGAATCCCAAATCTGTTAATGTAAAACCAGATATAAAAGTACATTTCACCTCCGAGCTAAGCACCTGTCAGAACAGCCTTATAGATATCTGCTCTAATATTTTTAACCTCAGCTATTCTAGGTCTTTAGAAACTCCATTCCACTCTCCATCATTAAAAACGACATCCTACACTTCTACACATATTAATAAATCTGTTCTCATCTATACTAGGCCACATCAGACATATTTGCTATACACTAACAAATCAGTGATATCAGATTATAAATAATGAAGAGGTTTTTTACATTAAGAAAACCCCACACTTTTTTCCCCCCACGCTGAACACTTGTGAGCTGTACCATAGTTCTAAATGTGACTCAATGCTATACGAAGAACAATGGTGACAAACTGTATAAAACCGCGGCAGTGATCGATGGTACTTCACACAATATCTGCTTTTCAGTAGCAGCATTCTAAGAGTGAAAAACTGCTTGCACAGTACCAAGCCCTGTACCAGTTCGTGGGAGTTACTGCTATTAAAAAAAGGAAAGAAAGAAAATAAAGTAATTCACAAACTTTATTTTGCTATTTGAGTACGTATAAAGTCACTTTTCATGTGATGAAGAAAGCATGCTCAGCAGAAAGAGCTGCTAATTCTGAAGACTAAAATGGCAGCATGATTGAGCTACACAATATTTTAACAAGCAAGAAAGGCCATAAACATATTTTTCCCAAGTGTACTTTGGGTACGTTTCTCTCATTTCTCCCAGCAAGCATGAGAATGAGTAAAACCACCTGTTCTGGAAAAGTTTACAAAGAGCCTGAGTGCAACTCAAGGGGTTACACCAGAAGGGCTGTCACAGGGCAGCAGCTGAATACAGAGGATGCACACAGTCCTGGGTACCCAAACTTAGGATGCAGCCCAGGGAGGCAGGTGATACCGTGCCTGCTTTTTGCAGGCAGAGGTTGCTCCACTGTGCCCAAGGCCAGCAGAAGTCACGTTGGAGCCCTCAGCACCACACTCATCCCAGCCGGCAAACCCGACTAAAGCCTGGCTTGGTGCTGCACTGACCTGGGACTGGCAGCCTCCAGCTGGCACTTTCCTGGGTGCAGCAGCCCTGTGCCCCCTGGAAAAAGGCTCAACAATTTGTGGTTCTGGGCCTGTGTTTGCAGGAGCACTATCCACAAGCCATTTTAGAAATAATCAAAACAACTCCGCCTTGGCTTTCTCAGCGGGAAGTTTTCATTTTTCTGCCTCCAAGGAAGTTGTGCAGACAACTCACAGAAGGTAGAAAGTGCTCCACAGACAGAAAAATAGCTGTGTTAATATTATCTCTGAAAATAAAGTCATTTATTTCCCAGGTAAGTGCTGTAAGAGCATTTCTGCAGCCACAGATTGTGACTGGCAAAAGGAGAAGTCTTTCATATTCACAGTCTGTGGTTTCCCAGAAAGTTACCTAGCATCCCTTTGAAATAAGTAAATAATGCAATCTGTTTATAAAGCCCTTGTACCTTGGTTCAGTTCTCAATTTAGGATGCAGTTCATTGTAGAGAATCATTGGGCTTTGCTTATCCTGAGAAAACAGGAAAATCAGGACAATCTGACAAAGAGGTGCTACAGACTGTAGAAGTCAAATGTGCTGGAAGTAGCAGGAAAATTGCCATGTACTTCCAGATTTGTGTTCATGGCCTACTAGGAATTTTTTTTTTTCCCCACTGAAAGACAGAAATACTGGAATCAAGGATAAAAATAATACACAGGGAAAAAAAAAAATCTAATTCCATCTATAGTAACTGTGAAGAATAGCTGGAAGAACACATGGCTCAAGGATACACTTCCAGGTCCCAAGTGCACCAGCAGGCTCTGCAGCCTCTTCCCACTCACTCATCTGGGAGTTCCCTGTCCCTGTTCAATGTCAGCTCCAGCCCAGGTCCAGCCTGCCAGGACACAGCTTGGATGAGACAAAGGGCCCAGAGGATCCTCCTGGGTGGCTGGGCTGGAGCTCTGGCCGTGGCTCCTGGCCAGGCCAGACCTGCTGCCCGTGCCCAGCCTTTTGTCTGCCCACGGTGGCACCTGCCAGGGCTCTGGCAGCCCTTGCTGCTCCTGCTCCCCTGACCTGCCTGCCTCGCTGCCACCCTGCTCCCAGCTCATCCCCACGCTGGCCAGGCCACTCCTGCTGCTCCCAACAGCATGAGAGCATCAAGCTGTGAAAAGCATTAATGTTGAGCTCTCACTTATTATCTTTGGCCTATTGCAAGAGGGATTGAACCTCAAGGGTATCCCTCTTAGCAGCAAAAAAAAAAAAAAAAACCCACTGTGGACAGTATTGCCTGAGAAACAAGTGGGGGGAAAAAAAAACCCAAATGCATGCATATTAACAGAGCAAGATACATTTCATAAAAGTAAGAAAATAAGTAGTTCATAATCAGGACAAAAACTTGCACTTGCAAAAGTCTCCAGCTCTGGCTGTTTGCCTTTCAGAAAGCATCATAAAGAGGCATTTACTGAAACAAATCCCTTTCTTCCCACCCACATGTCCTGACAATTCTTTCTGTGACAATAAATAAGACAGGTCTATCACTCATCACATTTCTGATTTTCCAATTTTTTGTTCTGGCAAGGAAAATATTTCTCACATACCTGAAAGGAATAAAATTAAGGCCCATATTCTTTGCAGGTGGCTGATACAACTTAGCTGAAATCAGCAATTGTCAAATTATCCTACACTTCTACAGATGGCACAAGCAGCATGTTGCAAACCATATTTAAAAAAGAGAAAGGAGATAGAGAATAACTTGATGTGAAGCTATACCATGACATTATCTGAGCATCTATTTTTTTTTCATGCAAGTCTAATTTATCATTTGATACAGTTTGACTAGATGATTGCAAGTTGAAGTCATGCTGCTTACATCTTTCTCTCATTGCCAGGTCTGTCACACATAATAAAAGGTGTAAGGCTTTCTGAATACAGTAAAAGTTAACTTACAGAGTAGTTCATTACTTAATTACTGCACACTTTGTATGGTCCTTAGAAGCTGCGTGGGGCTAGCTAAATGATAACTATCATCATCATCATCACAACTAACCAGCAGATAAAAATGCATCATCTGCAGCCATTATTCTCCCACTTGCACTGCAGCATAGATTTGCTACTTTTTTAAGATTATTTTGACTGGTATTCAAGTCTGTAGGAGACACTTGCACTTATGTGAGTGGCAGGACACCCAGCCCAGTTCACAGGAACTTTTGCATAATAGGGTGGGTGTGTAACCTGTATATCAAAGACGTATGTCCAAGATTATCCAAAAGAAAATGCATCTGTATAGCTCTAAGCCATCATGGATTCACAGACAACTGGGACCGACTTAATGGAACAAACTATTCAATTTTGTAAGCAGAATCTTTTTGTTAGCACTGTCTTGCATATACACCTACACAAATCTGATGTAATTAGCAAAAGCTGGCTTACCTGGTGACAGAACAAGGGCAATTCCCTTAATAAATATAAACCCTTAACAAATGAATAAATTTCAGCAAAAGGCAAGGGTGTACTACAATGCAGAGGCACCACATCCCTGGGGAGTGCACCAGGCTACTTTCTGACAGTGAAGTTTCTCCTGTAGCCATACACAGTTTTTCCAGCTGCATCTACACAAACAGCATTAATAACTCAGAGGTAGCAGCAGCATCAAGCTTGCAGAAGGGCTTGCTAACTAGATCAAATATGCTGTAATGATAGCCAGAAAAGGAATGGACATGAAAATTAAATACATTTAAAAGGGTCAGTGATTCTATGAAAAGAAATTTATTCAGAGACTGTCTTTTCATGTTTTGCAACACAAAATAGATCAAACAAGGCTCTGCTTCTGAAAACAACATTCAATGAATACCATGGTACTTGAATGCTGACTGGAGAGATGCCAGTGATACCAGAGAAGCAATGTTTCTTTCTCCTGTACCGAAACACTCTTTGCCCTACACAATAGCTAAAAAGTCTTTCAAAAATGGCTGAGTGGAACTCTTTTATCTCTGACTAAGCATACAGGGACTATGTGCTTCCCCCTTACAGGAATTACACAGTATCATGATTCAGAACTAAGCTGATCAATCCCTGGGAAATATCCATAGTATTGTCAAAGCATTCCTTAGTCCTTCCTGCATCTATTTTACACAAATTGAAAATTTATGTAAAACAAAATCTCAGAAGAACTAAGAGGCAGCCTTAGCCTTACTCCAAATGGCCTGAAAAAGTCTGTTCTTTTTGTTTGTTCATACCAGATGCATTCTTGTGGTGTAGCTGTGCCCATGCTATGTGTCAGGATGTGAATTCTGACATCCTCAGTCACCCAGCCTGCTCGTTAAGGTTTTATTTTTAACGTGGGAACATAGATACAAAGGTGTGGAAGGGCAATTAAAGGGACTGTAAACATGTGAATACAGGAAAAAAAAAAGGACCTAGCTCTAGGAGAGATGGAAACTGTTGCTGAGGTCCTGCAATTTAGAGGGCTTCTTCACATCTTGTTATTCCTCAACTTCAAAAGAAGGGAGAAACAATTGTTTGTTTTAAAAGACACATATGTAAAAATAAGTCACGCACTGAGAAAGAATACTAAAGTAAAGAAATAAATTCCAGGATCAGTTATGTGCTTGATCAGCCAAATTTTCAATCCCACTTAGGATGTGAACACTCTAGTACTGTATGTGTACAAAACAAACCAACAAGCCAAATAATAAAAGCTTTCAACTCATGACCATGGCTAGTGCGAGACACATGCCATGACCTTCAGATCAAGATCCAGGTGTGGAAGAAGGAAACATCCTGTTCCCCTGCTGGCAGAAGTCTACTCTCCATACTGCACATTTCTCTTGCTTCCCTTGTCTTGCTGCCCCATGAAGATGTAACAAATCAATTGTTAATTCTTCTTCTTTCAGCATACAATGGAATGTGTTCACCCAGAGCAATTTAAAAATGAAGGGTCTCCAGAAGTGAAATTAAGTGTTTTCATTGTGTAGTTATTGCCCCAAAATGTCTCCCTTTTTGAAGAAAAATTCTCCCTTTTGCATCAAATTTCTTTTTAGGGCAAACATGGACAAGTTACTGGGAAGACAAATTCAGTGACAAATTCAGGTTTGTCACTGGAGTGACCAGCTGTTTTGGCAGTAAAGTCTAATGGAAATCAAAAGCAAACAAGCCAAGTGTGTAGCCACTCTACCTTGGAATTAGGCTTTGTTTGAAATGGGGTGGATAGAGGAGGTGGCAATAAAGCAGTGGCTGTCAAATTCTGCTTTTGGACTATTTACTTCAAATTTAACAAACCAATCCAAACAGATTACAATGAGCTCAAAATGAATTAAAAAGTAGAAGCAAAAATCAAATTAGTGCTTAGCCAAGTGAAACTGGATGTTACAGACGGCTGCTCTTTAAGAATAGGTGTCGATTTATTGATCTTGCTTGGCTGCCCCCAGTGTGTTCTTACAATACACATACAGCTAGGGGCAGTACTGCCAGCCAAACTGGAAAGGTTTAATGGTGTCAGTATTTTGCCTGCCTGGTTACAGCTCATATGCAGTCTGACATCAGGTATTCTGACCTTCAACTCTTCCAAAAAAACCCCCAAACACTGCCCAAACTTCCCAATGCCAACAGCTGTTTTACATCTCAGAGCTCTCAGAACATGGTATTGACAGTGTTCATTACTAACGTTTGCACAGACCACATTTTTCTACTTCTTCCCTTTAATTTACAGTTTTTCCTTTGAGACTGAGCTGTAAATGTGAAAATACTTTAGGGTATTCTGCTGAGCTCACCACTGTGCTTAATGTTCTTCATTACTTACATCACACTCAGATTGTGATATTTTCTGATAATTTTTCCAGAGTATTTAAAATTCCCTTCAGGTATTCCAGAAAATCCACCCACAACATGCAAATTGCCTGCTTAAGAATTTTATGTTGCTTTTTGTTTTCTACCAGTTTCGTCCTCTTAACAGAGAGAGTAACATGCTGTCAAATATATCATGCACATTCATCTGGCTTTTGGTAGGTTGGTTTTTAAATCAGAAGCAAGATACTAATCCACAGTACTTAAAATAATTCAGAGAAAGGAAAAAAGTTCAGCAGTAGATTTAGACATTCAAAATACTTCTCTAAATAAACAAAATCTCAGTGGGACCCTGAGAAACCTGGCTGTACTAAACACCCTCTGCAAGATAAAATAAAACCAGCACAGCTTTCCCACCTTCCTGTTCTTCCTTGGGACCACAGTTATGCAGCAATTTGTTGCCATCTAAATAACCACTTGCTTTTGGACTCATTATCATATGTTTTCTGCTCCACGAGAAAATAAAGAGTGCTAAGGGAGAGATGCATGTGTCTTTTACTCAGCAGGAATATCAAATCCAGTGTCAAATTTATACATTCCCATTTCCAGCCTCTGGCCCTCCAACAATGCAAAATCTAACAAACTGTGTGTGCTTCCTTATTATAAGCAGCTCAAAGCCATCACAGCCTATTCTAACTGGGATAGGCTGAAAGCAGTAGGAAGAGCTAGTGAGATTCTAGACACAGTAACTGGTCATATTTGAAATCTAGGGCTAAGACTGAAATTCATTCCCTTTCCTGAAAAGTACAGACAAACCTGAAGTTACAGATAAATAGTACAAATACAAAAGTAAAAATAGGCTTCTTATGCTGGCAGCATTAAACTAATTAGCAGGGAGAAAAGGGGAAAAAGAAACCCAACAACAAACCAATAGAACTCTATGATGAGAATATAAACATTACATTGAGGCTTATTTCAGTAGGTGAGAACTAGCAATTTTGCTAAAGAGCATATGTTTTTTCCCCTGAGATTTTATTAAGGCATGGGCACTGCACCAGCAAAAAATGTAAACTCCAGATCTTAATTTTAAATTAATGCAATTTATAATCTTCAACTTAAATTCTTCTTCATCTAGAATGAAAAGGTTACGTGATATGAACATCCCATAGAACACAGAATATATGTATTTGTGTTCATTCCGCTGCTGACTGTGCAACACTTGTGTGTCATATAAATACTTGTTTGCACACACACACACCATAAGGAAACCTCAGTTTTGTTACTAGTTTTCAAATTCAAAGAAAAGAAAAGACATCCTGCTGTGAAATATGCCTCAGTCTTGACTAGAATTTTTTATTACAGCAGAATGGCCTCAACTGCCCTGAGCAACGCTATTATCCCAGGTCATCTCATTCACTTCTGCAAGGCTGGATTATTCACTGGTATCTGGCTTGCAGTATCCCACATTTAACATTTAAAAATCAAAAAAGGAAACATTTTAATTCCTTCAAATGGACCCTTAGCATATGGATCATTTTTTATTTTTCTGATGATCAGGGATGAGAGAAAGGGGATAGATTGGCTAATATTGTTTAGAATGTTTGTGGGAACAACCAGGTTAATCATCAAGAAGCTCACCAGGGGAACTTAGTGTGTTTGTTGGTAGAGAAGATGCTAGAAAGCAGCTGAAGTAGTGACCCCTGGCAGTAAAGGAAGACCATGAAGAGGAGAAGAGGATAAGGAAGAAAAAGAAGGAACCAACCAGATGGAAGGATGCAAAGGCAACTAAAGAAGGTCTGGCAGAAACTAAAGGATCAGCAGGTGAGAAGAAAATAGGGTGAGAAAAACACAGGGGAAAAAGACTGGTGGTAAGCAAAATCAGACAACAGCAGTAAAAGAGTGTAGGAAGGAGTCACAGTAAAAGAAGGAATCACAGTCACACAGAAGGAATGAGTCACAGTAAAAAGGAGGACCACTGGGCTGGAGAAATGACCCGGAGCATAAGAAAAGCACACTCCGTGGTACAGGTTCTGTTTACAACAGGAGGATCTTTAAACTGCTTTAAGAAAAACCAGGAACACCAGACAAGCGACTGGGGGAGGGTAGGGGGGAGGTATTAAAAAAAAAGCACCATGCAGGTTAAAACACAAAAAATCTCCAGCATTTATTTCTGCAGCACCCTATTCCACTAAAACCAGGGATCTGGCAACAGATCAGGCTGAATTTCTCGACTGCCAAACCCGTTCAGTTTGAGATAGTAACAAGGTAACATAAACTGACTTTCCTCCTCAGAAAGAAATCATGGCAAGCAGTGACCCTATTGTGCTTTGTTGCTGCATAATTGTTAAAGAAATGCTTTCCGATGCCCTGTGAGAGGGGGTACTATCTCGAAAGCTCAAAGGGATTGTTCATTTGATCACTAAACACAGTGTTATTCCAACCACTCATGCATGCAGAGAATGCCTCTATTCTTATGTTCCCCTGAGAGTTGAGGTCATCTGAGATATGTCGGCTATCACATACAAAGGCTGAGGTAGAACTGCTGGCAGGACGTTTTAAGGCAAGTATTTTCACAGACCTGGAATTTCTCTTCTGCCTTTTCGGATGAACTTGGCGACCAGTGGGCTAATTTAAAAGGTGTTAGGATACAAGCAATCCTTTAGTTAAGAGTTCCAGGCTTGAGACCCTGTGTGCTGAATGGTGAAGCAGTTTTAAGAATGAAAAAACAGATGCAGATGTATTTCTAATGGCAAATCCATCTGTCTCTCCCCGAAGTCTTAAGCAGAAACCTAAAAGTGCATTTGATCCAACATTCTTAGCACAATTAGATACTAACACACGAGGAAAAAAAAACCAAGAAAAAAACAAAAAAAACCAACAACAACAAACAAACAAACAAACAAAAAAACCCAAAAACCCAAAAAATCCAATTTAAAAAAAAAAAACCAAAACAAAACAGCAACAACAAAAGCCCCCAAAATCCCCAAACAAGCCTCCCAAGAAACTACACTCCAAAACACAAGGAAAATCCCTACACTCAAAACCCAAACACTAGGCTAAGAAGCTGCACACAAAGATAATGTAATTAGGAAAGAATAAGGTTATTCCATTCTGTCCTCTTCTACAATCTCCCATACAAGATTTATTTCTTACCTCTTAAGTTTTGTTTTATAATATTTCATTCAAGTCACATCCTTGTGATGCACTTTAATGATTCTTGAATTGTTTTGTTGCAAACATTAAGTTGTTTACCAGTAATCTCTAAAATGAGATGCTCAGCCTCTTACACACAGATGTATTAATGTAAAAAAAAAAAACCCACACAATAAAACAAACCACCTCTGACTCACACCACTTTAGCCCAAGCAGCATATAGGCAAGAACTCCAACTGGTACTATGTGCTAAAATCTACAGAATATTATACACTTTCCAACTTACACACTTCAGAAAGACAAGGAAATTGCCTGTACATCTCCACTGTGTGCACATTACTGCTCTCTGAATTAATACACAAACCAGCCTAGAAATTAAAGAGATGAATGTACAGAGCATGAAAGGACATAAATATGCTTTATCAAATTCCTCCCCTAATCCAAACTGTAATTTTATCTTCTCCCCCGTGGAAGACACAGCTTACTAGCATGCTTCCTTATTTCTGTGTATAAATAATATCCTTAAAATAAATGCACTATTGCAACCACATCATTTTAAGAAGATCTGAAATGTTATAAAACCCTACACTTAATGCAAATTAACTGCAATTTTCAGAAAGACACGACCTCATTAGCAATTCTACAAAGAAGAAATGTTAGGATATTTCACTCAGACGAAAATGTCACTATTTGCACAGATTTTTTTATTTAACATTATAGAAAAAAAAAATTACAACTTTCCAACATTCTGAGATCCTCCAGATCCCTTTTCATTCATTCATTCTCTAATTAAAATAGCAAATAAAGCAACTTAAAAAAACAACTAAACAACTGAAACAACTAAATAAAAATACCAGAAGTATCAAGTATTTATATACTTCCTCAATGAAAATGAATCTGCTAAATTAGAGGGCTTATATTTTTATTTAAATCAGGATATTTGAACTATGAATCTTGCCTTTTAAAAATACATGTCTTTAGGTTGCAGTGTTGCATCACAATTATGCCAATACAAGCAAACTAATAGAGATGGAGGAGAAAATGTTTTAAGTTCTAAACAGCTCCCTATGTTAAGCTATCTTATATTCTGACTTCTCCCACAATTCATTCCTGTTAAGGAACATGATTATAATACTCTGAAAATAGACAGGGAGTTGACCAGAAAAGCCAGGTATCTGAACATGCCAGTCGTGGGCGGGTGCCACAATGACTAGCCAAAGCAGTGTGTGATTTTAAATAACATGCTGACTTCAAGACATTCACTTCTGGTTTTTTTGGGGGGGCAGCTCCACAGCTTCCTTTTTCTTATTTTCTTTTTTAATGGAGCCTTGACGTTAATTTGCAAGAATATTTCAGTCTCAGAAATCCTCTAATAAGTACCTTTAGGTAGAGCTAAAAAGGGTCTTTCTACATGAGAACTAAAAAAATACAGAAAATCATATTCTCACTGCAGGAGACATTTTTAATCAGCACATACATGAAACAAAAAATAACCCGTGGGTGGCAAACGTGTAACTCGGAAACCAGAAAGACATTTCTCCCTCCTCATAATTATTCAAAATTGAACAACAAATCTCAAGAAGATTGTTGGGCTGAAGAGAGGAATAATTTAAACCCTTGCCTTCAGGGAGCAGGCACTGGCAGAGCTGTGTTGCCACAGGTGTGACATTGCAGCTGCAACGCTGTCAAGAGCAGCAACAGCATTTAGAGAGGCTGCTAATGAAGTACACATCCACAGAGAATAATTGTGCTGTTGAGATTCTGCTACTGAGTTTACCCAAATGGAACAGGCTTTATCATTAAACTACAGTTAGTCTAGAGCAATTTCTGCAAAATCTAGAGCAATCTGGTCCTTGTCTTACAGTTAAGAGCAAAATATTGCTTGGTGTAAAAGCAGTCTGACTGGCAGGGGAATACCTACTCTCAGAAATGGGAATCAGCAGTAGCAGGTGCAGAGCAACCTTGGTATGGTCTATTATTTATAGATCAATAGGTGCAGTGAGGTCCAGTCCTCAACTAGGTGCTCCAGCAGCATGAATAGTGACTGAAATAATGCTGGGAGAGTCTGCATTTGCATTATGGTACTTTAGTAACATAGGGAAAAAAAAAAAACAAACCAAACTGTTCATCATGGAAATAAAGAGAGCTGCTGCAAAGGAAAAATAAAAATCCCAAGCATGAATGCATCTAGAAGTCTTAACTCCCAGGCTTCTCACTTTCAGAAAATTCCTCAATTTAATCTCACTGATCACTCCAGCCCATATAAAAGAAAACAGGCCACTAAATACAAATTACTACAATCAGGTGAGCACTTATTTTAAAATAGATGCCAGATTTATTGTTGGTGGCATATGGAAACAGAAGTCACATCTCTCTGCTGGAGCCTAGGGGAACTCATCACAGAGGGAAAAGTGACAAACAGTAATTTCATCCAGTCTTCTGATTTTCACTTTAAGCCCAGATCCACCAAAATATCTCGGTCAAAATCTGGATAGTATTTTGAAATGTTAATGCACATTCCTAATTCTACTGAAATCTAGTGAAGTTCCTCTATTTATTTTCACTTATTATTGTCCCTCTGTAGGCTGTGCATCATGTAGCTCGTGATGACGTTGGCCAGCCCTCAAAGCAAAGGTGGAAAAATTTGCTGGAAAAGGAAGAGGGAAGCTCTCATTTTTCATGGGTCTTAACAGTTTTTCGAATTTAATTTCAAGCATAAATCTTGAAACAAATTTGCCTTCAGATCTTCATATGGGAATTATATATTTTGAAACAGAGCAGTAAAATTATTTCAAGACATTTTGGCAAATAAAATAAATAAACTTTCAGAATTTTTATTTAATGTTGACTAGGGCACTCAGGCTTGTTTTATAATTGGTATCTACACATCTATTGCCTATTTTGTAATAAATTTCCTATGTTGACAAATGCAGAAGGAATGAAGATACTACAGCAATAAAATCTGAAGACCAAACAAGAGGGTCTTGTGTCCACTTCAAGGATGGCCTGAACATGGTATACAAAACAAAGGACAGCCTGAAAGAAAGTAAAAGAGAACAGAATAACACTACTGCCTGCTCCTGCCATAGCCTTACCTTAAAAAGTTACATACTTGCACATTTTAGACCTGATGAATAGGTGAAGAAAAAGGTGGCAAAAATTTATGCCTATACCTAATCCTGCCCAAATAGGCTTTCCAAAAAATTCAGTTCACTCATGGCAATGCATGTCAAAACGGCAATTAAAACTTGGCCCATCCGTTTCAGAATAAAATTATCTACCACTCCTTTTACTTTGGGCTGCAAGACATCAGGAGACCAGAAAATGGAAATACCTGCCTGCCTGAAGCTGCCCCAGTGGCATGCTCAATGTCTGATGCGAAAGGCAGCTCCCTCAAACCTGCTGGCTGAGCTGATGACTTCAGGCACCACAGATCAGCATCTTCCCTGGTAGGAACTCGGGCACAACCATAACCTTGGCAGGAACTCAGGCAGAACCACTGCATGGCTCTGTTAAAATCAGCAGAGTTGCTGTGCTGAAAAAGCAGGAGGTCCCACCAAGGTAAACAGAGTCACCACACCCTTATAAACATTCAGAGAAGCAGGCTTATTTCAAAGAAGGGATTGTTTGTCAAATGTTAACTATTTATTTTAGAACCATCAATATTTTCATTTTGTCTCCACTGAATCCAATGAAATGAAGTCTCTTTATTGTAACATAACATGGTGGCTTAGTTAAGTGTTCCAAAACCCATCACTTTTATTTCAGAGCCCATTCATTCACTTTTCCACAAGCAAAGGATAAAAGAAAATCCTATTACAGATATTTCAGAACAGAAATGAGAACTCCCCTGAATTTCTTTTATCTGTAGACTGTTTCTATTGAAGTCACTTGAAATAAACATATTTAAAATTATTTTTTCACAGTCCATTCATGTTTTTAAATGACTGAGTTTAGTCTTCAGAATGCTGCTTCTCACTGCAGTCCTCCTGCAGCAGATTAATAAGATGCAGAGGAGAAATTCTAAGATGCTATAGCAAGAACCACCAAAAAGGGAAAAAAAAATTCACAGTGGATGACAGCAACTAGAAATCATTCAAATTAATTTAAAGTTTCTGTTTTGATGGAAATATTTGTATCCAGTATAAAAATGGTTCCTTCTAATGAAGTGTCACTATTAAAAGGACAAGAGAAGGCCAAGCTTTTCAGTGGCAACAGGGAAGGGAAGCATAGGGAAGGCTCTAGAGAGGGAGCCTGCTCTGCACAGCACTGGAAATAAAGAGCAGCATTATCATGGCTGTTCTCTGCTCCCTGCAAGGCTTGTGAGCGACTGCAGTCTTGTCGCCACCAGGATGTTTCTGTACAAGTACCAGGGTGTGCACACCAGTAAATACTGGTCCTTTTCACTTCTATTTTCCTCATCAAAAATGGATTATCTCAGATGTGAATTTCTGCTCTGTTCCTCCTTGTCAGCACTTAAAGGGCCACTGTCCCACCCCTAAAACTGAACTATTGCACAAGTGCTGCTAAGCCATGTGTTTGAAGGAGTTAAGCCAAACCACAGTCACCCTCCTTGAACAAATGCGTAACACAAAGCCACAGCTTCAAGTATGGATTGGATTTCCTGCCTGACATGGTACTGGAGCCCTGGAGTTTCACAGAGCTCCAGGGCACAGCCATGGGAGTGCCAAGGGGAAACTGACAGATGCCAAGCCCTGCAAATTTTCATTCACTCATTCAGATGCTGTGCATTCTTGCTCTCATCCTCCACCACCATCAGATTCACTTTCAGTCTTGTGGACACAGTTGCAAATGCCATACACGAGGCTGAAGCACAATTGAGATTAATCCAGCATAGGAATAAAAATATTTTGTCAGGGTCACCACCAAAACACCTTGCATGGGATGTTTAAAATTGTTGTCATTCTCTACTTTCATAATCCTTTCACAGTAGGCTTTTTGCTGCTTGGCTCTCCTTCCAGAGCTATACCCATCACACATCCAAGCTGATATTTTTGCAGAACTGCTGCTGGACAAGAGGATGCACCTACAGTGGCTCTCTCCCTGTCCTTCCATACTCTTCGGGCATCAACCTGAACATAAGAAAATCCCCAGGTTTTTCCACACTCCTGACCAACCCTTTAACGTTGGAAAGACAAGTCAATGTATTTTTGGTTTTTAAGCCAAATTCACTATCTGTATCATTTTGACAAAGGCAATAGAGCTAATGACAGTATCATGAGTGAACATTACTTAAGGGGGGTGTGAGTGGGAAGTATAATTAAGACATACAACCCAGAATTTCTTAGGCCCACTGGATCCTGTCAAGGAATTGGAAGTTCACCCATTTAAGAGCACACAGGTTGGGAAGAATCAACTTTGCACTGACCTACTGTATTTCTGAGGGCAAGATGTTTACCTCTGTATCCCCTTTTTTCCCCTGCTTTCTGTCTGCATTTAGAGAAGAAAAAATCTGGGTTTGAGTATGTCTTTCATGATGTGTGCTATGGGCAGCCTAATGGAGGTCAGACACACAACCAGAGGTAATGATGGGGTCCAGACCATCAAAAAATGCTTCTAACCAGGGTAACTGACTGCTTAAAGTCTGAGGAGAATCCACTGTTTTAGTACAGTTTTTGCAATAGGACATTATTCTGGCTCAAATCACCTATTAAGGATTTTATCTAGAAATTACATAATGAAATTCCATAGTTTGTATTATGCAGGAAGCCCAATTTGATGGCTTTCATATTATTTATTTTTTTTAAAGACACAGAAGTATTATCAATCTTAGCTGCTGCTTTCATATTCTCCTAATGTATGGTACAGAAACTCCTTCTAGTTCTCTTCCAGCCACTGCATTAAAAAGTGAGTCATGTTGTAATTAAAGTTTAATGACAACATCTGTTTCAGCTAACCCAACAGAAGAGTGGTTGGCCTACAGAGAACTATTCTGCTTTTTCTTTCACTCAAACCAGAACTGAGTGGTTATTCAGCCTCAAAAAAAAATTGGAAATGGGACAACAGCAACATTTCAACTCCTCTCCCCAAAATAAGGATCTTTCAGAAGCACTTTTAATTCATTTACAGATAAAATCCTGCCTTAACCCAACTGGATGGTACATAAGAATCAGTGACAGAGAACACTAAGGACTTTTGTGCACACAGAATACTCTCTTGGGCTGCAGCCTGCTAACAGGACAAAGATGACAAAATACACTGGGAAAGCAGTAATTTGTTTCATGGCTAGCTGATTAGCCAAAAGCCTCCTCGTGTCACCTCCCAGCAGCATGTGACACTAGACCACCCTTGGCGATCCTCACTTTTCCATTCAGATACAACGCTTGTTCTGGATAACAATAGGATGGTAAATGCCTATTGTGCTTCCCCCCATCTTGCATACAGACTCACTCTTACAGAATAAACAAGGGGAAGAGAAATCACCAGCTCCTGTACACTGTATAGCAGGCATTAAAATAATGAATAAGTCATTTATTGTTAATGTGCTGATTAATTACAGCAAGCACAGCCCACCACTGCTAAAAATACAGCAGGCACTGCTGTCTCAGTTCCACGCCTATGCTAACGACCCAAGGAACAAAACCAGCCCCTGTGATATTAGAAAAACCCAGAGCCCTGTTAGGTACATTGCTTGCATGTGGTACACACAAGAAAAAAAAAGAAAAATCATACCAAATCAGAGCTGTTAAAATGCCTTTTAGTGCTTGTGCACTAATTTTGCAGCAAACATCAGTGGCATGCTAAAAGCAATCTTAAAGATTTAGATGATGAACACTACATTAATCAATTAATGGCATATTAACTAATTAGATGTCCAAGAGCTACCATTGCTGGTTTAAAGCATCAGATTACTGCCAGGGAATAAAAATGTTTGAATGCTACTTTTAAGTAAAGAAAAACCATTAAAATGAACCATAACCAAACCAACCACAGAACTAATATAAAAGTTGCAAATGTCTATATTTTATAAAAAACCTTCAAACTTTAAAATAGCAAAAAATCCTACCAGCTCGCCAGGTGCTGCCTCTGGACTCCTACAGGTCTCTTTCCACCACAGCACTTCTCCAGTATTCAGGTTCATTTGTCCATATGTAAAAACTACATGCAGTTTGCAAAAACCACTTTATGATATGTAAGATACACGAGATTCAGCCCTTTCCCTAAAAAAAAAAGATCTGCAGGTAAGCATGAAATACCACGCCAAAAAAGGGAAAGCTGTGAGCCGTACCTCTGAGACCCAACAACTTGTACAAAATATAGTGAACGGGTTTTTTATTAAAATGTAAATCTATTCTTTCCACCTCAGAAAGCTAATCCAGGGTTGCTGTTGTAATTTTGATAAACCAGTGGTCTCTGGAGGAAAGCAGACAGACCAAGTCTTGCAAGAAACAGGGAAAAGGAAAGAAGGTTAAGGAAAGTGGAAATACATGGATAGCTGGAAAACCAGAATCATTGCTTAGCTTATCAAGAAAACAGACAGGACACTAAATTCTTCCATTTGCCTCTCAGGCAAGAGGAAATATCTGCACCACGGTAATAACACCTATTTTAGAACCATTTGCTGTCACACCAGATTGATTTTTTTTTTTTTGTGTAAGCTTGCCATTATTTTGCATTAAAGCCATAGCTTGGGTTCCACAACTGATTGTGCTTACAATGAAAGAAGCTTCCCAGTAAGGTCACTGAACTACAATAACCCTCAGCTTTTAGCCAGCTCCTGACAGGACTGCATCACCTCCTGATAAAGGCCTTGCACCTTCCAGCTCCTCCCTTCACATTGTGCCCCCTCCCTTTTTTAAGCAAGAATCAAAAAGCAAAAACGGGTACCGGAAAAGAATGACATCCATACAGATGTAAGATATAATAATTTACATTCCCAGCTTTGTCAGTATATTCTGTAAGACCAGAATACAGATTCTCTCCTTTTCTAAGACAAACTTTATAAACCATCAATAAATCCTCGGCTAAGAAAACAAAAAAAAACCAAAAAAACCGCAGAGCCAAAAAATCCAAACTGGCACTCAGTACACAGCATCCAAAAATTCCTATGTTTGGATGCAGTGGGACCATGTTAAGGAAGACCCACAGTGAGAGAAGTCCTTCATCCTGCGTGGGCTTACACAACTCCCCACAGGACATTCTGCGTGGGACACAGCAGCAAGCCTCAGCATAAGGAAGAATCAGGGTGAGTCAGGGTCACCGTGGAATTGTGCTGAATGTACATTTTCTTGCTGTGTCTCTGAGCTCTACACACAAGAAGATACCTCAGAATGTACCCAGTACTGCAACTCGAAACAGCAGAATGGCAGATAGTGAAAAAGCTCTACAACAGGGATCTCTCCTTTTAGAGGGGAGAAGAAAGTATTCATTTCGCCCCTTTTCGGTAAAAAAAAAACCCAAAGAACAAACAAACCGAAAAGCAAAACCAGTCAAACAAAAATCCCCCCCCAAAACACATAACTAAAGCACAGAACTCCACCACCAAACCCAAATAACAACAAAAACCCAACACCTCACAGTACAACTCCAGGCACCCAGCATGGATCCCTGGAAAGCTCTAAGCCAGAAGAAAAATGGCCACATCCAGATACAGTCATAGACCAGATCTACCAGATAAAAAAGGAAACCTTTGGGTTTGAAAAGATAAAAGCCTTACTCTGTCTTCCCAAGGAAGATGTTTTTTACCATGAGGGTGGTAAAACACTGGAGCAGGTTACCCACAGAGGTGGTGGATGCCCCATCCCTAGAAACAGTCAAGGTGACATTGGACAGGGTTCTGAGCAACCTGATTTGGTTCAAGGTGTGCCTGCCCATGGCAAGGGGTTAGGACTAGATGGCCTTCAAAGATCTCTTCCAACTCAAAATATTCTATGATTCTATCATGAAAAGTTAGCACATTTTGACTTTCATTGTCATCAGAAAGGGGAATACACAATATACAACAGTTCCTCCGACAAAAAAATCTTGCCTGTGATTTTATGCTAATTCAACCTTATGAAAAAAAATATATAATAAAAATCTGCATTTGTCATTTTCCAGGTTAATGTAATACGGGTTGCACCAGAGAAAAGAAGTCCAGTCCTTCCAGTGGTCAGAATGACAGGCTGTTTTCCCCCTTCTCCTGCCTGACTGTTGTAGAGTAGCATTGGATCAAATAAACTTCTGCAAATATTGTCTGGAAGTAAGGCTAAGAGTCTCCTCCTGATCCATTTCTTTAAATACATAGCACCATAGCCAGCAATTTTCTTCTCTTCCTTGGACTGAGATGTAATTCACAATCCTTTTCTGACTACATACTGGTTGCAACAGAGACCATGTTGACTACGTGCAAGTTCAACAGAAGTTTGTAGCGAGGAAGACATTCTAGCTCCACATCACAGATGCATATTCAGTATATATCAGACAACAGAACTCTGTTGGGTGCCACAAGAAAATCCTTTCAAAGGGCAAACAAAACTAACTCTTGTCAATTCAGAATTGCATAGTTGCAAATGCCATCACTGTGATGTCTTTTCTCTCCCAATACCCTTACCCTTCTGCTCCATTTCTCCACTTCATCCTCCTGTATAAAAAGTTCATTGCCTTTGAGAATTAACTCTTTGAAACATAAAATACACCTGACTTGTTTGCTTCATAAAGCAGCTGGTATGATGTGGCTTCATTGTTGCGCAGGTCATTTCATCTATACCCCAGTCTAAAAATAAATATTAAAGAGAAATGCAAAAAAGCCTTCTGGACTGGTAATTCCCAAATTTAACCCATACAGAGAAGAACAACAGGAAAACTAAGTCATTTATGTGTGTTCACAAGTGTCCCTTTACAGTAGTGGATGAAACCTTGCTTGAATCTACAAAGAATGCTACCAGGTCTAGCAGACTTGAAAGAGAACCCCACACTTGGTTTCTTACCATCCTGATATTTTCAATCAATAATAATCATGTGTTTGTTAAAAAATAAATAAAAATCAATAATAATAATAATGTGTTTGCCTCCAAACCTGGACCCAGCTGATAGGGACTGCAGAAACCACATTTACTCTGAAAGGAAGTATTTTTTAAAAAAACTCTATTTAAATGGTAGAGTTCATCAGGTATATTCTGTATAACAACCCTTAGCAACTGCGCGTCCACAGCAGAGAAAGTTCCCTTATCCTGAAAAGTCCTTATTGTCACCTGGTCCACGCCAACGCTAACCCTGCAGAGCGAGGAGACGAGCACAAATCGTGAGATTTCTGCCTGCTTCGCCGAAGAGCCTTGGAGCCGGCAGTCCAGGCGCCCTGGTGGCTGCCAGGGGCTGGCAGCTGCTGCCACCGGGTGGCTCAGCGACGAGGGACAGCCGGCGGTGCCGGGGACACGGCTCCTGCCAGCGCCCGCTGCCTCCCCCGCAGCAGGGCACAGAAGGCGGGCGGCTCTCAAGGCTCTCTGCCCCTCCTCAAGGGGGGCTCAGGGCCGCGTCTGGCTCCTCTGCTGCCCGTGCCAACCCTTCTGCAGGGGGTGGCATGGCCCAGAGAAAGCTGGGGGAAGGGATCTCTGGGGAAAAGAAAAAAGTCGCGCAAGATAGCGATCTCCGTGAAAAGGGAAGGCTGAGCTGCACCCGCTCAAAGAGACTGGAGGCCATTAAAAATGCTTCAGAAGAGGGATTCTAGTCAATTCTTCATACGAGGGATTCTAGCTGGAGCTATAAATTAACCAACTCTTGGTGCATACTTGATGCTTGGTATAATTAGCAACACTGGGGACAAAGAAAGAAATGAGGGATAGCTTAAAATAGATCAAGCCAAGAGGGAGAATAACTGGGCAGGGTCTGTAATCATTTAAGTCACAGAACAACAAATAACTCACCTAGGGAAAACTGCTTCAAGCTTATCCTTTATCCCTATAAGAGGTAAGAGTATTTTAAGAAATTGTCCAGAACTGCAGGGAAAAGCATATACAGCAGTCATTCACAAGACAACATAAAACTTTTATCTATCAAAATATTCTCCCTTATTCTTACTACAGTGGTTTCATTTGCACCTTCAGTCCACTTTGATTTACTCAACTGACCAGGATAAAAGAAGATTACAGACTCAATTTGCACAATACTTTCTCTTTTTTTACCCCCATTTTGACCTAATCTTTAAAAAAAAAAACCACCAAAAAAAACCCAGGCTGTCATTTGCAAAGTGGTAGGAGGGTTGATATAAGATACTGTAGTCTGACTGGTTTTGGAGTTAGAAAGAAATTTTCCTCCTTGTTGTGTCGAGTTATCAAAGGCTAATCAGTGTCTTATGTTAGATAACCAGCTGAGTTCACAGATTTGGAACATGGAAATATTTAGCAGTTTGTTAGTAAATCATTAGCTTTAAGGACCACATAGAACCCTGCATGTTGACTTTCTTCAATTAGTTAAAGAATTTGTTGGTCCAGGGTATGGATCACTGGATGGTGAGTTTAAACCTACCAACAGTGAACTTCATGCTTCATTCCCATCTTTAAACTCACAGCTCCCACATGGACCACAGGCTTGACTAACTACTGGGTTAGCTCACTGGTACATGGGAGTAGTGATCAAAATATACGGAAGATTTAAATGCCTGAGATTTTGCTGGTAGAAAGAGGCAGATGGAGATATCCTTGCTTTGCTGTCTCCACCCTTCTCACAAAAAGAAAATGAGAGATCTGGACTGAGAAAGGACACAGTTTGAGATGCACATTACACCGTGCCATGGGGCTTTACAACCAGTAATACTGGATCTACTGCAAATAACTGGCAGAGCAAATGGCAAAGAAATGAGGTAAGAGCCCCAGCACCCACTTAATAAATTTGTAAAGCTATCTCTAAAGTCCACTTGTGGATTCATCAGCCACTGGCACTATATGATCAGTGTTGGAAATATTTGTACCAGGAACTCAGGTTCATGTGCCAATCACACTATATTATCTCACTGAGAAAAGATGATTTTAAATGGTTTCCATATATAGTAAGAAAGACTAATTATTACTTATTCATGCTCCATTCCTTTTGTACCTTGAAAGAAAAAAATCCTTACTGTATTCAAAAATATTTCACTCATCCAAAAGTTTTCAAGCTAGTCAGCCTTAGTAACATCCACATGATCAGCCTTGCCCTAACCTCTCCTGCATTAATGTTAGACTACTGCTTCTTCATTGGAGTTCTATTAGCATAAAATCAACCTTAAGTTGTAATAATAAGGTTTCCCTCATGAGGAAAAGGTTCTTCACACAGTGGGTGGTTGGGCACTGAACAGGCTCTGAAGGGAAGTGCCCACAGCACCAAGCCTGCCAGAGTTCAAGAAGTGTCTGGACAATAATCTTAAGCACATGCTTTGATTTTTGGGGTGCTCTGTGCAGGCCCAGGAGTTGGACTGAATGATCCTGAGGGGTTCCTTCCAACTCGGCATATTCTGTGATTCTATGATTTCCTGTCTCTTTTCCAAAACTCAATGCAGAAGAAAAGGTCAAATGTGGCTTTCAGATCAAATAATAAAAATATCAGCAAGACCTATATGGAGAGCAGGGAAAGGATTCACAGAAAAATAACAAGAGAAGCTCATTTAAAATCGAGGCCTCCAAGAATTCTCAAAGGTCATCCAGTCTATCCTTCTGGCACAAAATGATTACATCAGTTTAGACAGTTACTTGTCTAACCTGTTTTTCAAGGCCTGCAATGATGAATCTGCACACTTTCCAGATGATGTATCACAATGCTTTAGTATTTGTTTCTGTATTTTCCTTCCTGACATTTGATCACATCTTTCTTTTTGCAGTTCACTGCTTATCCTCTCCATTATGGATGGAGAAAAGTTTATTTTCCCTTACTGCATAAACCTTTAATTTTGTTGAACACTTGGACTCAATCTTTCTTCTCCTCAGAGATGATTTGTTTTAGACTGCTGATCCTTCTCTGTTTTCTACTTTCCTCCATCTTTCCAGGTCTTTGTGGGACTGTACAGCCTGCACTCAAATGCTGTATATCAACATTAAGTAGATCGCTACGTCTTTGTGGGAATTCCCTTTGTATTAACACATCAAATAACATTTTCCACTTTTTGCAGTAACTCACCAAATACTTCATTATCCTCTGATGACTGCTGTGTTAGTTTGGCTGCTTTTGGACTCTCTTTAGCTGCTTCCTCCACCTTGGTTTCAGCATTCTGTAAAACAAACATTTACTGAGATTAGTCCTTCTTTTACAGTTCTCAAATAGAAACACTCTTCAAACTTCTTAATTACATTCTTAATAAATACATATGGTTTTGTTATCTTTGCTACACATATGTGGTTTTGCAAAATATTAAGGAAAAATACTCTCAGAAAACCCTGGGGTTTTATTGAGTCTGTTTTAATCTGACTAGCCTAAGTAAATTGGAGAGTTAGAAAAAACATTTAAACAAGAGAGAGATCTTAAACCATAACAGACTTTTAAGTTTCCACCTTTCCTCCTCATATTTAGTTTTATTTCTATTGACATATTCCATGTTGACTTAGTGAACCAAGAGATCAGAAGATAGTACACAGATATTTCTCCTTATACAGGAAAGGCAAGTGAGCTAGAGCTTCAAGTCATTAACCAATTCATGTACTTGACTGTTTAAAGCACAGGGACTTAGCTATTTCTGAAAGAAATCTGCCAGTTAGCTACCTGGTGTAACTAGAGATAAATCAACAGCTTAAGCTCTTAACTTGCCAGAAGTTAAAACATTTAATTCCCTAGCTAGAAATCTGAGGAAAACATAAGCTGTGAAACACTGAGTTTTAAATATTTATATTTCTACTAAAGAGAAAATAACTCATGTTTAAAAAATGTTTTACTTTAGTACTCAAGAGAAACATATACACAAGCTTACAGCAATGCAGACAGTAAACTGCCTAAGCAGTTAGCTGTTGAATGATGGATATGAAATGACTGATACAATATTAAATATTACTGCAAAGAGTTGACTAAGAGTTGAGGAAGGAATAAAAGAAAAATGTTTTATGCCTATGATTTTTGAAGGATACATATTGCTCTATTCAAGTACGTGCTCATTTGGAAGACTTTGTGTGATGTTTTGAGAAATATAATTTTTAAACTCTGACATATATTTGAAAAGGCTGCTATACAATCTGTTCATGAAAAATTACCATCTCTGCTCTCAGAAACAAAGCACACTCTCAAATTTCTCTTATTTCCCCCTATTAATAATAATAAGGAAGGTGTCAGAAGATAGGTAGATTAAGTCTGTTAACCTCCCTGTAGAACAGAGGAGTGCAAACTTAAGGCACATAAACTCAAGAGATGTTTAAGCAAGACAGCAAGAATTTTTGGAAAGAAATGAAAGATAGACCTAGCAAGCCTACTGGCATCACACGGCAGCTGGCAAAAATTGGGAAAAGCAAAGACAGAGAAACTGCCTCAGAGGAACAGTGCAGGTCCTTCCTGAAGAAGGAAGGACATGCAGAAGTGAAAGGATTCTGCACTCCTTCAAGGCACCCAGCTGAGTGTGTCCCATGCAGAAAATGCATCAGCTTGGTGCCTCTCAGAGCTGAGGAGAGAAGTCAGTTTTAGCAGATGCTCACCTCAGTCTGGCTTAACTAGTGGTCCCTTGGGAAGATGGAGGGACCCAGTCAGAAATCAGTAGTGGCTATACTAGGAGACAACTTGCTTTGGGTAAACAACTTCATGCTCAGCACAATTAAGTCCTGTCCCTAGAGATATAATCTGTCAGTAGTGCAGTGACACAGTTTGCAACGCTGTCCACTCGGACAAGGGACCTACGCTAAGGTCTGTGCTGGCTGACAGGATCACCTGCATTTAGAGGATTGATCAGGGATTACAGAATCACTGATTCTGTAAGATGCATACTGGACTTAGGTTCTCCATCCTATTTTAGTTGCTCTATAGTGAGCAGCAAATCAGCTACATCATTGTTGTACAGAGAGACGGAGAACAGCAGTCAACTCTGAAAAAAAGCAGAAAAGGACATCTGCTACAGCAGGGTAAGTCAATCCCAGAGACAAAAAAAACACTAAAAACTGTGTCATCATGGATGAGACAAAATTAATATATTTAGATGATCAAAAGTTCAGGGCTTTCCCAAATGAAGGGGACAGCTGAACTCCTGATCAGAGCTATTGCTCTCGGCTTGGTAAAGACAGTGCTTGTTAGCTCCATCTTTAATTGTATTTCATCATATTTAGTGTATGGTAAAGCTGGTGGTACAGGAGGAGAGGGATGGCTGCTCTTTATGCTCTTGTACCTCTTGGGAAACAGCTGAAAGTCTGTAACCTGCTGCAAGGCATCAAGAGCAGCAGCAGCAAAACACTATCCAGCAGACACTCAGCTGAGTCTGTGAAATGCGTTGTCACTCCAAGCTCTTACCAGGGAGATGTTTGCATCCCTTACTTTGAAAACAGGGTTTTGGCAGTCTCAGGGGAGTTAGAAAGTCTGAACCCTGAGACATTTTGGTTTGCTTAAATCACTGGAAAGAACTACACAGCAGCTGTGCTGTCTGCTCCCTGCATAAGGCACAATGTTGGTGTTGACGGATGCCAGCTCGAAGATGTTGACAGCAAAGATCTGTGATGTATCAGCCTAAAACATGACAGTGTATGGTTGGATATAATTCTGCTTGGCATGCCTTCTTAACCAAAATGAAAACTTTCAAAAGATTTCTTTTGCNTTTTTTTTTTTTTTTTTTTTTTTTTTTTTAATGGGAGAATCTACTCAACACATTATAGCTGGCATATACAATACTTGTATTACCAAAACCAGTACAAGACATATCACTGCAAAAGAAGTATCAATGATCCAGACTCTCCAAACCAAGCTGTATTAAAAAAAAAGTCAAGATTTGGTCAGTTATGCTTGACTCCTTTTTCTAGGGTCATAAAAAATTTTAAGTGTCTCTGTCCTTGCAATCAATGAAGAGAAATAGGAAAAACACATTCTCTTACACTGCCTGAGCTGTGCCAGAAGAGATTCTTTACCAACAGTTATAGAATGCTTTAGGCTGGTTATAAAATAAAGGTCCTTTGAACATAACAGACTAAGCATAATTCTGCCTAGCCCTTTCAGGCTGAGTACTCAATACAATTTCAGAAATGATGGGGAAAATAGATTCATTTTACGGTATCAGTTCCCAGGAGAGTAGATAATACCTGATTTTAGCATGAAATAAATATTATATAGGTGTAAAATCACAAAAAAAGTCTCCCTCAAAAATCATCTCCTTGACTACCCATGTTCCAAAATACCATAAAATACCTAAGAAGCAAGCCAGCAGCTACTGCATCATAACAGTTGGTGACAAACTAGAACCATTTCTATTATTTCATAAACCAGTTTCAAAATGAGATGTGCATATACACTGCAGCTCTATATATGTGAATATGTACACATACAGCTGCTCTTGACCTGATAAAAATTAGAATTGCATTATAATCTGCCTCAGATTTATAAGGTATTTTTGGCCCAACTTTCCACTGTAGCTGTCCCCTGGCACCTTATGACTCATTTCACCTGTTTTCCCATTATTCACCATGTGCACACCACAGTGTCCATATTACAAAACATTTTAAAACTTTGATAGGTAAATATACAAATAACCAGTAGCTATCAAAATATTTGCAGCAAACAAACACCAGTATCAAAAATGTTATATATTACACCCATTAGTGGAAGAAGAGGCTACTTGTATTTTGTTGCTATCAGTGCCTACTTAGGTGATCTCTACTTACATGGGAAATATTAAGAAATCCTGAGTTACAGTGAGCTGTATTCTGCAGGTACTACAGTGTCAGACCAGGTTAAACAGTGTGGTGAGGCATATCACATTTAGAGAAGCAGCTAAGTCCTCAAGGAATCATAGGCCTTGGAAATGGAAAGTTGTACTCCAGAGTAATCAAGCCAGCTTTTTAACTACATCGCCATTTTTGCATACTAGTTAGGAAGGGCTCGTCTCTTTTCCTTTAACCACAAAGCTGTTACTCAATGACTTCATTTTCTAAGTGATAAAACCACAAAGAAACATTAAAACTTCTCATCAGAGATAAAATGATTATTCAAGAAGTGTTATGTCTCAATGAGAATTAAAGAAATCCAGTGTGAAGCACAGATTCGTATTCTCTGTGCTTTCATTCCTGCCTTTTACAATCTACTCCTTTTTCTTATTACATATATTTAGCTAGGTATGTTTAGCTCCATTTCAATGGCACAAGTGAAAACAGCTAAAATTGCCTTTCTTTTCAGAAAAGTGCCTCACAGGCATCAAAAGCTGCAGCAAGACAACACAGACCGAGTGCATCAGCAGCTGCTTTTGCAGCACAGACATTTCTCCAGCTCCTTCTGTCATTCATTCCTGTCCACAGCACATTACCTTCCCTCCACAAAACCCAGCAGAACTGGGGGCTTGGTTACACACTTGATTCTTCCCCCATGTTACATCAACAGAACTAAGATAAACCACGGGCACCACCTCAAAAGACAGACGAGAGTTTCTAGTGGATAAAACTAGATTTGACTGGCAATAAACCTTCATTTTGAAATAACAGAAAAAGAGTAAGTTGTTGAAGGCAATAACAATCTGGATAATCTAAACCACATCCACAGCAGTAAATCATACTGCTCCAGACGCAGTTGAAGAGTTCTGCAAAACATTCCTGATTTTCCACTTCTGCAATGATATTCCCCTGAGCTCTACCACGCAAGGCTACCTTTCATTTAATATTCATAAAATGTATGTAGGATGTTCAGGCTATAGTATACCTTCAGGAAAATCTATACATTGTCTCTTCTCAGAGATTACTGATTTTCCACAGAATTCGACGGGGAAAAGGTAAGAAAACTCTTTAAAACATTAATATGTGCTTCTTCCAAATTGTGACACTAACAGGACTGAGATACAGGTATCAGCAAGTCTGTCAAATGCAGGGATTTTTCTCTAAATACCAAATACTGCTGCAATCAGCAGGGCAGGATGTAAGTCAATCTCAAAAGTCATAATTTCCCAGTATTTTTCATATTCTGCATCCCCAGATTAAGTATTAACAATGTTGCTATCATAAATGCTGGAGAAATTCCTTGTTACTTCTTATCAGACACCTCAATCAGTATCAAAATTTTTAGCTCCTGTTCATTGAAAGGAATTTCTACACATACAGCTTAACACAGCCAAACAGATGAGATGCTGTGGACCACTCTTATTAGCAGCAGGAATTCATGGAATGGCAGCTGGCCCTCTTCAGGTGAGCTGATACCTCCTGGACCTGCATTAACAAGTATGTTCAAACATATTCTTGAACTCGATCATTAATTCTTCCTAAACGCGCAGATTTCCCAAACGCCTTTCTGTTGATACAGAAACTCATACACACACTAGCAAGCACCAGGCCTCTTGCACTGAGGGTGAATAGTCCATTTTAACAATGTCATACTGGCAGATTTGTACTCTTCAAACAAGACCACAGCCATCATTCAGAACAAGGTTATGCCAGACTGAAGCTGGGCTTGTGCTATCTATACAGCTCCAAACTCTTGTAAACATTCCAGGAACTCCTACACCAGTTTGTTCTTCAGTCCCCACCAACCAAGAAAAGGATGCAAATTTTATCATTAATTTTTAGTTAAATAAAATAACTCCTTAAAATATCAAGCAAATCACAATCATTATCTCCAGCTTTCTATCACATCTTGTTTTCTCAGTTTAATTTTCATTTCTACAGATTTTTTACATGCAGTTTCTAAAATGCAAAACTCACAATACAGTTTACTTCATAGTTCCTACAAAATTCCTGTGCATGTGTCAAAATCTTATTTAAGGTACAAGAAAAAAATAAAAAAAGACAGGGTGATAGAAAAAGAGAGAACTAGAGTTTCCAAGGACAGTTTTCTGTTCCTCTCAGCTTTAACAGCACAGTGTTACTGCTGCTGTCACCAAAGGAGAACTTCAAAAGAAGTTGCAAACAAAAGGATTCTCATCACTAACCCCCAAGGCAGACCAAGGCACTTTGAAAAAGGTCTGAGATGCCTCAAACACATTATCCAGGTCTTTGAAAAAACTAATTCAGTCTATTTTGAAACTTTAAAATACCAAGGGGCTGAAGTAAAAAACACTGAATTCCAACTCAAAAATTTGCCACATTCTGCATTACAGTTCCACGCTATTTTGCTATACGCTTCCCTTCTTTTATGAAAGTCATTTTAAAACTACTTCTGTTTATGGAGAAGTTTCACAGATTTCACAGAATATTCTGAGTTGAAAGGGACCCACATGGACCACTGAGTCCAACTCAAGCCAATGGCCCATACTGGGACTGAACCCATGACTCTGGTGTTACCAGCACTCTGCTCTATGTTCTTAACAAACTGGGTTAATACAGAGAATATCTCACCTTTAAATATTCCTGACCACACTGGGGTTCTCATATTTTATAAGTGAAGTCTCTTCAGCTCAGAATGTAATAAAGATAATTTATGGACCTACAGTGTGCTACTAGTCAGCTTTCACTAGTCCATACAGTACTCCCTTATGCTGAGGATGGAATTTCAAGCATGTAATAGGAAGAAAATGAGGGATTACATTACTGTGCCCATACAAGTCACAGAGGCTAAAGGCATTTGGGAGCAAGCTGTTATAATGACAGCGCTCATTTGGGAAACAAAACTAAATAAAAAACAGGTCAGACAATCCTGTGCAAGATTCAAGAGGCTTGAGTTAACTACTGTGAACTGAAAAAAAAAAAAACAAAAAAAAAACCAACTATCTCAGGTGCCCTGTGCATAGGGGCAAATGGAGAGGAAAAGCTTTGTGAGTGACCTTTTACTTTGCAGGTACTCTAAGATACTGCCATGATCAGGAATTCTCCTAGAACCGCAAGGAATTTGCAAAACAAGTAAAGACAAGACACAAAAATACGCTCTGGGTCAATATTTTCAATTTCAAGCAATTATCTTTCACTCTGTGCACATTAACCCTGAAACCATACAGAGGAAACCCGGATGTGAATCACATCAAATTCAGACAAGTATGGGCAGGGCTATGACTTGTTATTTCCTCTGCCAATCCCACCCTGGTCCTACAGGGCAGAGCAACCATCACCACACCAGCTGCACAAGCAGTGCAGTGGCAACATAAGATGAAACTGTGAAGACCAGTACAAGGACCCACACTTGGGAACACAGTGAGGTTCACCAGCCTCCTGAACACCTGGAACTAACGTTATTAAAGAATATCTGGTACCTGCTTTGAACCCAGGCAGGTTTTCTACAGCTCCACTGCAAACAGCATCTGGCAGGCACGTGGATGGATGCAGCTCTTGACCTAACAAATCAAAGAGGAACTGTAACAATGCTCAAGGGACAAAATCAAAACCAGGTACTTTGGACACCAAGCACAAGAGCACATCTCTTTTACAAGAAGTGTTCAAGCTGATTTCCAGAATAGTCTGAAAAGTGACAGCTGTAAATATCAATGCCTTTACAGCCCACTCATCATCTTTATCTCATCTAAACTGAGTGTGAATTTACTTTTCATTAAGCACTTAATTTAGCCAGATGCTGAACAAGTGCAAATATTTCACTCTTTGTTTTTCAAGAAAAGGATGTGGTTTAAGTCATAAACACAGTGTTGATGCTGCAGCCTCAACCCTCAGTGTACTTCCTTAAAAGCTTCATAAATCCACTGAACAGCATCAGTGTCTGGCCCCAGCAGACTGGTAATTTTCAAATGCCACCACATGAGGTCTTTCTGAAGGGTTATAACAAAAGTGTACAACAGCAATCCTGTTTTCTTCCCAGCTAATGAGAGCACTTCTATATTCTAGCATATCAATAAAATCTGAGTTCATATACCAGGATACCAATACACCAGAAAAAGACACTAAGAATCGGATTATCTATTGTAAAAGCACAACAGAGACCCAAAAACTAGCAGCTAGGTACAGAATGATGTCCAATAATTAATTATAATAATTAACATTAATAATTGTTAATTAACAGGTGGGAAAAAAACCCTAAAGCTATTTTAAAAAAGTCGCAAAATAACAATCCATTAGCCGGGGAGAGAAGATAAGAAATATTTTGGGCTTTTTTTTTCAGGTACAAAATGCCTTTCAACCTCATACATTGAACTTCTCATATCAGAGGTCTCTGTCTGGCAGTTTGCAATGAAAAAAGATCAAAATGATTGCCTCATAATTAGATATTCTCAGTCTTGAATCCTCCTCAAGGGCCTATAGAGGACTGAGTGTGGCAGTAAACCTGGTGATTTGCACCTTTCGTCCACAGGAAGAGATGCAGAAGGGGTGGCAGCTGTCTGTGGGGAGCACAAGGCAGTGGCCCAGCAGGGCACTGAGCAGCACTACAATCTTGGCTGGGAGCAGTGCTGGGAGGGCTCCTGCAGGGCTCCTGTGCTGTGCTGCACAGCTGTGGGCTCAGCTGCACAACTGCACTGAGCAGCAAAGAAAGCAAAGGCACCCACAGCTCTTCTGCGCTTCCCTGCGGGCGATCTAGAAACAGCTGGCCACAAGGGAGCACATCTGGGACACTGCATGGTTCCAAACCATCATTCAGTGCAGAAGTTACCTGATGCCATGATACACAGAGGAAAGGTGGCAATCCTTTTGCAGAGTCCCACCAACCTGTAATGTAAACCTGCATTGCTGCATTTGCATGATGCTTATGGTTGTTGTTTTTTTTTAAAAAAAAAGAAATTAGGCCTGAAGCAGCATCCAAATCTGGTTCATCAAACACAAGGATGGATGTCTGCAGTAACCCAGGAACAAGAGGATATTCAGAGTGTCTTAGATAAGTAAATAAGTTTTAAAAGAATCAGTTAAATCCTATTTACCTTCTTTCATTATCTCGAAGGTATTTCGAGTGAAATATATTATAAAATGAAAGCTATTACAGAGCATCTCAGAAACATTCACTGAAAAACTGTCAAATGTAAGAACAGTAAACAACTATTAGAGATGAACCTTTCTGCTGCATTACCAGCAAAACATCTTTTCTCGGCCCCTAGGTGTGAAAATGTTCTGGCTTTTGCAGTAGTCCCATTGACAGTGAACAGGTATTTTTGACAAAAACCCAACACAGCTGACATCCTGACTCTGCAGCTGGCGTTAACGTTGTTAAGAGAAAACACATGAAGTTCTCCTTGTCAACATAAATTGTTGACTCCACCAGCCTGCAGGAGCAAAGTGGAACATGTGACTGTGGGGGCTACAAAGAGCTGAAGCACAACTGTGCCAATAAATATGCACAGCAGGAACTCAGCACCTAACACAAGAGGTTAGCTCTGCCCAGCTCCCCAGCAGCAAACCAGGCCACAGGGAAGCCAGAATTTCACTTCTGGTATTTTATTCCTAATTCCATTACGTGCACAAACCAGTCCTTCAGCATGCAAAATAATTACACAGAATATGTGTCTGGGTCATTTCCTCAACAGGGATGCAGACTGGCTTTCTTGAATGATGAAAATATCTTTGTAGTGCTTTCTCTAAGGTTACAGAAAGAAAAGAAAAACATTAGACGACTTTAGAACACTTTCTCACTGTTCTACTCACAGAGGGAAAGAGATACAGCAGACTAATTCAAATCCCCTTTGAGCTTAATGAGTATGAAACACACTCTGAAACAATTGTCAGTGAACACCAAACATGAACTTTCAACTGACTGAATTTAATTTTCACTTCCAAGTCTCTAGCTCATGAGGAAAGAAAGCTCAAAAGCAGCTATGTAAAAAGCATTCAAAAACATTAAAAATTACATCACTTGAACTCCCTAAAAACTACCAAGACATTTTCAGCATTTAAAAGCAAAATTTACTTTTATTTGCCCAGAATTAAATTTAAGATCAAGCAGTTAATTTTAGAATGGAGATTTTTCAGAACACTGAAAGTGCTTTAAGTCACTTGGCAGTCTCTAGCCTCATGAAGTATAGTTCTAGGCCAAAGCTAAGAATAATTGTACATACAAGTTGCCTGATGCTAAAATACATTTCATTTCCCTGCAAGATTCATAGGTTCAAAGAAAGTTCGGACCACAATACTGATCAATGTTTCTGAACTGTAATAAAAGAAAATTACCAGATATTTCCTAAATTTTGTACAAAAAGGGTTTTTTTGGGGTTGGTGGGTTGTTAACAAGAAGACACTTTTGCCTTTCCAAAGTGGCAATGTGTTTTGACACAGACATTTCAGCTCATCATTAGCATGCACTCCTGCTAAGATCCCAACCTTGTCCCATCTCCAAGGAATGTGTCCTCCCTCCTGACCATACCCAAAAGCTCGGCTGCTCCCAAAACTTTTTGGTCCCTCAAGGAACCAGACAAGGGGCAAAAGAGGGGCTAAAACCAATCCATTTTAGTAGCATGAGGGGGGAGAAAATGGAACCAAAGCAGCTCTTGGGTCCAATCCACCAGAGAGCCCCTCCCTCACTCCAGTCTGTATGGGAAAAGAAGTTTTGCTGAGTAACACTTGGTTAAGGGGGAAGCTGCCATGACCCTGTCACCATAGAAAACGAGACATGGGTGTGCACATACCTGTCTATCCACCCAAGACAGAAAATTAGTTGTCCATTTCTCTGATTTAAATAGACCAATGTTAAATGCATGATCTTGAAAGAAAATGAGTTTTATTGCTCCGCACTCCCCGAATGTGCACAGGTCCTCTGCGTAGTGTAAATAAACGTGCAAACACCACTTACAAGAAAATGTTTTCAAATGTCAAGACTTACAAGGTCAATATTTACAAAATAATCAACACAACTGCCTTTTTCAATATGTAAATAAAGATTTCTTTTCAGATAAGAGTTTTGAAATGCAGTTGGCCTGGAAGCAAGGGAGGGGAGGGGTTTAGTTAAGGGAAACTGCTAAAGGCAGGAAACAATTTGTATAATTGCAAAACAGTGGTATGACATCCTTTAACTCCCACATAAGTAAATTGCAAAAAACATCAAGCACACAATATGTGAAGATAAGGAAAGACATCAACCATGCTATCAAGGATCACTTTATCAATATACTACTCAAAAATAGTTCCCCACTATAAGACTATATTAAAAAATATTTTAAAAATTGTTAGAAACATTAAGATACTAAGTTTTGTCAAAAGTTTGCATCTAATGCAGACTCACCAAGAAAGTTAAGACACTAGGCAAAACTGAGTATTTGCTTGATAGTTCATGGAATCAGCCTCTGCCTTCAGCCCTGTTACATTTTTCCCAAGGTTCTTCTTGTCTGCATCACCCGGTGCCCCTTTGTTTGCTAACCCATTCCATCACTTCCTCACTTGTCTGTGGGTTGACATCTCTCTCTTCCTTATACTTCCTAGTTTAAAGCTCTCCTCAGCAGCTTGACCAGCCAGGCAATGAGGCTTTTGCCTGGCTTGGTCAGATGGATTCCATCTGAGCAGTCCTTGACCCTCAGAGAGGGACTCCGTGGCTGTAAAAGCCAAATGCCTGTTGTCAGGACCAGCTGTGCAACCAGCTGTTGACCTCTAGGATCCATTCACTTTTTTCCAAGCCCTACAGCCTCACTGGGAGCACCAGAGTGAAAACCTTGGCTCCTGTGCCCTTGTTCCTCGGACCCAGAGTGATATAACCAGTCTCAGGACCCCCATACCAGTATCAAGTAAGAGAAGCGGGAGGGGGTAATAGCCCAAGGATTTCACAAGCCCCCACCAGCATCATCACACCACCATGGACCCAAATCTCTCACCTAGAAGAGAAAATACATGAGATAGAAAAACAGCATGCACAGAAATGTAGCTGCACCTTACGTAATGACCTGGATATTGATATTGATAATATTGATAAAAAGGCAGGAAAGAGGGATCATTAGTTTTTAGAACCATATTAAAGCCCCTCAACATACTTAAAGACCAGCAGTTACCCTTTCCATACCTCACCAAAGACATTACAAGAAGTTTCTCAGCAGTATTAGTCACCTTCGCAAATATTTTTTAAAGATCACTTTAAGAGACAGACCTTGCCCATAAACTCTCAGCAACTTCAATTCTCACACAAGTCAACAAGCAGGAAGCAAATGCTAATTTTTGACTTTAAAATCATCTTTCAGGAACAGCTACCTCTTCAGAAAGCCACAATACCACCCCAGAGATTTGTTCATCTGATATCCAACTATAGGCCCGAATAGGCTGACCTTTCTTTTAGCAGTCCACTGTAAGCCTTTCAAGTACAAATCAACTTCTAACTAACAGATAGCTGTCAATGGTACATAAATAAAACTACTTACTAGAACAAAGATAAATAACCTAAGAGATATTTCCTAAGAAACAAAGAATATGCACTGAAATATATGCAATATTTACCTGAATATTTTTTAAAGAGCAACTTCAAAACACCTATTAAAATGAATTTAAAGTTTTGCTTAAGACACTTGAAGAAAGCATAATGAGGATCCCTTCCTCATTTTTCCTAGTTACCTTAACGACCACAAAAGGCAAAATCTTAAGAGGAGATTAAATGATTTCAGAAATATTCTAGCTGTCAGTCACTTTGCAAGAAACTGTCTAAACCGAACCAGAAAAAGTGTCATAAAGTAAATAACTCAAAACAATGCACCTAATTAGCACTAAAGCAATAGTCAGGAGAATGTCAAAAAATCTAACCAAAACCAATCCACTCCAACAACAATTTCACAGCAATAGAACACAAATCCCTCAAATTCTCTCAACACAAATAGAAACTGCTCCCATTCACTGCTTGCTTTGACTTCTGCATCCTTTATTAGGAACAGAACCCTTACTGGCATAATGATTTCCCTTTCACAATGTTCATGTGCACTAGACATGTGATAGAGCAGCTTTGGTGGGCACCGGGAGTCCAGCCAGGGTCAACCCACCACATTTTCTGAAAACAAACAAGAGAACAATGCTTCCCTACATGTTTTAAGCCAACACAGAGGCACTCTCATAAAAACTACTGTGCAGAGTTACAACTGCACTGATATTAGAAGAAAAATTGACCATTGTAACACATGTATGAAGCTGCACGCTGAAATACTAACCTACATATTCAACAGGTGAACTTTCCCATTTCAGAAGGGGATAATGAAGCCTAAGAGGCAAAATATTTTGGAAAAAAGTACAACAAACCTGATTGTTTACCCAAACATGCCCAGAGAGATGACATTTTAATTGTTTATTTTCTGCCTGCTTAAAATGTCTAAATTAGCATTCAAATTGTATTGAGCACCATGAGGGGGAATACAACAACAACAGCTCCTGAAGATCTGGATGCTAATGAACGGCAGAAACCAATTTCATTAGGTGCCCCACAACTGGTATACTGGAAATTCAGTCAGAGCATCTGATCACAGTGGGGCTTTGAGGCATTTTAAGGGCTGCCACTCAGAGCCTGACCTCATTGGATTCTGGCTACCAGGCCACCAACTGTTTTGTTATACCAGTGGCACTAACACCTCCAGATTTGGGTGCCCTCCTCTGGAGCACACTTACAGTCTAATGCAGCCCAGACTGAAACGTGCACATGTGTGTCAGATATGCAATCTGATCAATCCTTTTCCAAAATTCCATAAAATGATGTGGTGAGTTTCCAGAAAATATTGGTGATTTCATATGCAAGGAGTACAGCTAAAATGTTACATTTTCCCCCACATATCAGTAATTAAACATCTCAGAAATAATGATCTCAAGTTAACTATTGCTGCTTACCACACTGAACTAGTGGTAAGACAAACCTTGAGAGCCCAAGGAAATGACTCACTCAGATCTCACACTCAGTGCTTCTTCAGCCCTAGGTGACACCTGATTTATCAGCAAATACCTGCTATTACTCACCTGGAACTAGGAAAGGTTTTCCTGTGGAGTTAATTGCTGTCATTTCTGTACACCATATAATAAAGACTATGGTCAGTAAGCATCTATCCAAAGTGTCTTCAGATGGCAAATATGCTAAGATACATGCTCCATAACATAAATGGTTCACAAGCCTGTTCTCATACCTTTTGCAAAGCATAAGCAGCTAATCTAATAACTGAATAAAAAAAACCCTATCTGCACAATACACATTCCTGTGCTTCAGGAACATTTCTTGTTTTGTTGCAGGGACAGTATTGTTTTGAACAGCTGTAGCTACCATTTTACAAATATATAAAGTCAAAAAAAGAAACAAAACCTGAGAAAGACCAAGCAATATAAAAGTCATTTTGACTGTGGGATAATTGTCCATTTTCTCTAATACCAATGTAAATAAGTGTCAGAAGTGATGACATTGAAACACTCATGTGCATGTACAGACAGGAGAAATGGTTAAGACCAGAAATACAATTTGTGAGCGGTGAGCTTATCACTCAGCGAGCCAAAAAACAAACAGAAACTGTAATTTAAAAAGATCATAGAATCATTCAACATGCTAAGTTGGAAGGGACCCACAAAGATCATTGCATCCAACTCCAGGCCCAGAATCACACCATGTGCCTGAGAGCATTGTCCAAACACTCCTTGAACTCTTGGGCTTGGTGCTGTGACGACTTCCCTGGAGAGCCTGTGCCAGTGCTCAAACACCCTCTGGGTGACTAAACTTTTTCTGAAATCCAACCTAAACTCCCCTGACACAACTTCAGACCACTACCTTGGGTCCTGTCACTAATCACTACAGAGATGATTCAATTTATCAGCGTTTGATTCATTAGTGTGGTTCTAGTAAGAACTCGACAACTTTAGGAGAAATATTGCTTTGAAATTCAAGAGCTACGTGTAAAAAAGAAAAAGAGATTATTTAAATAAGTGCTACTTTGTACTATTTATAGTAATCATCTGTGCAAGCCCCAGGCTCTGGGGGGGAGCATGAAGCTATGAAGCTCTACCAGCAAGCAAACATATTCATTGCCTGGGAACATCTCCAAGTCTCCAGGCAGGAACACTTGTTCTTCAACTTCCACCTTTTCTCCTCCAGTGCCTAATTTTTAGATCTTTCTTCTCTTATAGCTATTTAACAAAAAAAACCAAAAACAAAACAAAACAAAAAAAAAACCAAAACAAACCCACCCAAAACAACAACCACATAAAAAGCTAACTGACAGCTCAGCCAGACAGCATTGCCTTTTTCTCTGTGACCACTCAATATTAACTTTGTACTGTTACACTGTACAGGCTGCTATCAATTTGTCAAGACTTGGTAACTTTGTGACAAGTGTCCATCTTTATAGAAAAGCTTCAAGAAATCAAGGATCATCATACAACTAGAAAGTGCACTTCACACCTCTTTTTTATGTGGATTTGTCCTGAAAGAAGGCCTCAGTATGGGTTTTTTTCTGTCAATAATTCAGAAGTGCAATACTTTACTGAAGGATAAAAGACTGTCAAAGGTAGGTACATTTTGTACTCAACAGAAACCTCTGCATTAACATTGAAGAAGTGATAATGCATTGGTGAAATGAGAGACATGCTTTATACACAGCATTTCAATGCTTAGCTGTTTTTCTTTTTATAGATGACATAACAGTTTTAACAGTAATTTTTCCCCATGGATAGAAGGTGTGTAGGAACAGCCTGCTTGAATTTATCAAGGGCAAATGGTGTCTGACTAACCCCTGATAGCCTCCTCTGATGAAATGACTGGTTTTGTGGAGGAGGGGAAAAGCACGACATCACATCCCCTGACTTTAGCATGGCTATGACACAGCCTCCCACAGTCTGCCACTCTACCCTTCCAGTCAAACCAAGAAGATAAAGTCTGGGTATGAGGAATACAAGGGGTGGGAAACTGGTTGGACCCCCAAGCTCAGAGGATGGCAATCAATGGCACAGAGTCCATCTGTCAGTCAGTCAGCAGCAGCATCCCTCAGGGATCAACAGTAAGGCCAGTATCATTTAATGTCTTTATGAAAAACCCAGGTAATAATAAACTGGGGGACTGGCCAGTACACAGAGGCAAAGGTGCTCTTCAGACAGGGACATGGACAGGCTACAGAAGTAAACAGGCAAGGATCTCATGAAGTCCAATAAAGGCATATGCAAAACTCTGCAGCTGAGATGGGTTAACTCCATTCACGAGGGGCAGAGGTCAAATGGCCTGAAAACAGCTTTGCAGAAAAGGTTCCTTTTGTTTTTTGCATCCATTTTATTTAAGTAACTATAAATGGTTGCATTACAGGTGTTTGGAACTGATGAGCAGCTCCTGATGTACATGGCAAAGGCAGGTGCTATTGGCAAATAGGTTTAACTCCAGTTCTCCTGAACTTGGCCATTTGAGAGAAAAGAAACACATGGGCCCCTATGGAGCAACAAGAAAAGGCTTTGGAAAAATAGATATGTCAATTGTGTGACAATTTTTCTCCCTTGTTCTGTTTTGCTTCTTCTGTAGACTCAAAAGATACTTTGCTTAGAGTCAGTACCTCCCACCAGTGATGAGAGCTTCCTGAGGGAAAAGCTGTGGCCAATACATCAGTTTAAAACCACTTGAGCAGTCACAGCTGATCACAAAGAGTTACAGTAAAACAGGAGCTTGACTGAACAATGAAGAATTCAGGATCAATTTCTCTCCAGAGGGAAGAGTTTCTAGCCTCAAAACCAAAATGACTGAACTGCATGAAAGACTACAAAAACCCTCAGATACTACAGTCTCTCAAACATGGGCAAAAAATTCAGTCAGACAGTACTTGAAAATTATATCCCATCAAAAATGTTAGGAGACCTTACAATGCCAGGAACAGAAAACCCACCAACTTTTACAGAGATGGTATCACTAGCTCAGTGCTTGCTTTGCTGTTTTTTTGGTTTTGTTTTTTTTTTTTTTTAATTTGCATAGAAAGAACAAGAAAATAAACTAAAAAAAACAATTGTCATAAGTAAATAGACAAAGTAAATTTTGCACAGTTGACAAATTACAATACTATTACCATGACAGTGGCAATGCTGGTTACTGAAGAGCCCAGGTAAATAACAGAAGATCAACTCCTGGCCATAATTCACTTCTTAGTGATCAACAAACAACATCCTTGGATTCAGCTAAAACAACGTCATTAAAATCCAATAAAATAGTGACTAGATATGCTTGATAGATATGCAAGACACTTTTATAAAAGGATTGTGATAGTACTTCATGATAAAAATTTTTTTTTGCCCATCTTTTATGTACTCTGACATAATGCCATCATTAACGAAAGAACCTCACTGAAATTAAGATCTCCTTAAGCCACAGTGAGCAAATCACACAGCCTGATAAGCTCATGTTACCTTCCCACTGCAATAATTATTTACATGCACATTTCTCCCAATCCTCCAAGTATTTTCAGACAAAGAGGAGCCTGGTAATAGAGAAATTTCTTAAAAGTTGTAAGACTTCATGGAAGTTCAACAAGTCATCTTTCTCGGCATATAAAGGTCTTCAGTTCAAAGCCATATTGTAAGTCATACTAGGTGTGATTTAAAGGAAAGGTTGGTCATTCAAGTAGAATCTTTTCCAATACAAAAGCTCATTTTCAAGGCTAGACACATGATCTTTCCCAAGTAACATTTATTGAAAAAAAATCCTTAGGAAAAACAAATCTTCTGATAGCCCATGAAAATTTAAAAGCAGAGTTAATAGAAGAGACACAGATCAAGGGAAATTGCTCCTTGTACTATCAACACCAAATCTATCCCCAACTCTTTTTGGTTTTTTGCCACTCAACTTTCCTCCCCCTGAAGGAAGGTACACATGATTACATGTGGAATCAAAACTGATTCCATGTGGAATCCTTTTTATCTATAGATAGATATAGATATAAATACAAATACACACACAGATATCAAACAAATATTAAAATATACAAGAATATTGAAAATAGAACCTCCAGAGCTATGAACTGGAGGACTGCAAAGGCAAGAATTATAAACTCCCAGCCAACCTGAACCTGTGGGGGACTTGCTTCTTCAGCTGGGTCCCTTCCAGTTTATGGTGCCTAATGGGACTCATCCTGGGATACTCAAGGAGCTGCCCAATGTCGCCAGGAGACCTTCCTCAACAATTTTTCAACTTTCTTGGGAATCTAGAAAGGTCCCAGTTGACTGGAAGCTGGCAAATGAGGCAGACACTGATCTCTCCTCTCTGGTGATCAGTGACAGGATTGAAGGAATTACCTGATGTTGTGTGAGGGGAGGTTTAGGCTGGGCATTAGGAGAAGGTTCTGCACGCAGGCAGGTGGCCAGGCACTGGACAGAGCCAAGCCTGAGAGAGTTCAAGAAATGTCTGGACAACACTTTCAGGCAAATGGTGTGATGTTCTTGGGGATGTCCTGTGCAGGGACAGGAGTTGGACTCAGTGGGTCCCTTCCAACTCAGGATATTCTATGATTCTATGAAATATATCAGGGTCCTTAATTATGGTGTGGTAGGGAGAGGATGAGGTAGAAGGGCAAAAACTGGGTTTCATCTGCTGTCCAGAGGGTCAGGCTGCAGAGACTACAATTCCTTAAACTACACTGTTGTTTTCCCAAGCTTTTGCTCACACTGCCCACAGCAAATCCCATTACATTAATGTGCAAAATCTATGTTAATGCACTGCTTGGCTGGGAATTTTAAGTGCACAGACGTCACACAGTTAAAGACTGCATTTCCCTCAGCAACTGTTACTTAGTAACCCTCTGCACATAAATAGAATTTTACATCACTGCATATGTGTGTGTTGTGAAGGCTAAAATCCATGCCTTGATTCCATAGGCCAACAGGAAGGAAAGGAGTCATGTGGGCAACTGTAAAACAAAGCACCAACTATTTTCAACTGCTTCTCTAGGCAGAGAATTTAACTGGAGGGAAACCTGTGGGTGAACAAGAAGCTGTTTCCACTGCCCTTCTTTCGGTGGTATTTCATCATAAAAAAGGAGCAGGTAGACCTTGGACAGACTTTCTGGTATTATTCATGTGGTGTGCAGTGGAGACTGCAGACATAAGCACAACAGACCATGCAAAGCTCTTCACCTTCTCCCCTAGAGGTAGTATAATCCAGAGGCTACGTAACTTCTGGGTGGAATTGGTACTGCCAGAGCTACAGTCGAAACAATACTAAAAAAAGCTGTGTGAATCAGATCCAGGACTGAAAAAAACCAGGTGGAGCATGATGGATAAAAAAAATAAAATCTTTAAATAAATGCTGATTAGAATCCATCTACTCTTAATACTGTATTTTATTAACATATATATTCAATCCTTTCCATATATAGGCTACTTGTGATTTGACTGACAGTCTAACTCAAACAGCTTGAATCAACATGGCACTTCATAATCACTTTAGACCCAGAGACTGCCTTTTTAGCACCGAACAAAAGAGGTGGCCTGCTGGAAATACCTAGATATCTTTTTAATTCGATTCCATAGCACTGCAGATATTACCATTACTCTGCTTAGTCCCATCTTTTGCCTCTAACACCCCACAGTTGTAGCTTCTTAAATGATTTACTATGATAAAAGTGGATTATCTTGACAAAAAACAACTGATTGAGTTACATATAAGAAAAAAATATATTCATTTGAAGAGGTTACACGTAAAAATATTTGCAGTTATTAAACCAAGTGAATAAGTATAAGCATATAGATAAGCAAACACTCTTAATTTGCAATTCCATTTAGCAAGTTTACAAGCCCTAAAGTCTAGTACTTCCCCTTAAGTGCAGCATTCAAATAATCATTTCTTACTTCTTTTGAACAATGAAATTGTTATTCTAAAACAGGATTCTGAAAGCTTTAGCAAACCAAAGTATTCTTAACCCTCAAAATTCTTCCCCTCAGCTCTTGTCCGGGTAAGAGGTAACTCAACAGATACAAAGGTTCTCCTTGCAAAATCCCAGGGAATCAATCCTTTGAAATAAGGGTTCCTACTTAAAGCTTTTTTCCTGTCACCCCGATATTAATAACATTGTAACAAGCAAGACACGCCAGCATAGATCAGAAATCTTTACTCCAGGGAAGCATCAAGCAATTTCTTTCTTTTAAGAAAACAACATCAGGCTATGAACCATGTTGAGGTTTGAAACTAACCACATTCTATCATGACTAGGAAAGTCCAGATGCTCAGAGCTGTCTCTGAAGTCCTCATTTTCTTGAGGCCCCAAGACCAACTCGGCAGTGCAGCAGCAGGACTGAGAACTGAGGAAGAGACTCGGCCGAGTCTCAGTCAGCGACTGGGACAATTAAGTGGCCATCTGGCTCCAGATAAAGACAGCAGCTCTGCACCTGTTCCACCAGCCCACGGTTTGCAACCTGCTTGGTTAAAGCAAGCCCATGGGGCAGAACCCAGAACAACCTGTCATCTGCTGAGACCAGAGCTCAAAGCTGGGATAGAAGCCAAGGGCCCCCTGCCCCTGGTGGAGCCGTCTCCCTTGGGGGCTACATGCAAGACATGTACAGAGGGTCCCTCCGGTTCCTTATGTACAGGAGCAAGAGACATCATCACAAATTATCAAAGACATACAATTTAGTTGATACAAAGTCTGTGTCAAGCCCTATAGGCTTCCAAAATGCCGTAAACCCTTTATTCTTCCATAATCAGGTGACTCAACAGCTGCAATCGAGTATTACATTATTACAGTCTTAACTGCATTATGCTATGGCATTATGAACTCTGCAAAATCCCAGAGCACAGCCTGATGCCTGGAAGATCTCAGCATCCCTTGCCAAAGGCAGACATATCCCTTGCTCCCCTGGTTGTTCTCGTACTCAGAGTTAAAGCCACAGGCCAGGACACCCATACAATCTGTTGAGAGGGTATTAGAACCCAGAGCTCCCCATCCCAACTGAACACATCCAGTGACTGGGATCTTGTGGCCTCTTTTCCCCCAGGCTCCATAAAACTTTCATTTTTATATGGTTTTATCAATCCTTATAAGGACTATATAGCATAGCATAATATAATAATAATTTAAAAAAATAGACAAAATGCAAGTGGAAAGGAAAAGAAGGCAAGAGACAGAAAAGGTACATTGAAGAGACTCCTGAATGTGGTTCTGTTCCTTCTCTTCCTGAGAAGACTGCAGGAAAGTAGAACACATTACATTGAGGTCAAAACAGGAGGAAAAAGTGTCAAAGCTTAATTCTTATTAGGTATTTCACCTATTTTTTTTCTTGCCAATACCCTTACTTATATGGCAAGAAATTAGTTGAAGCACATATAAAGAAAAACCTTTTATTTGGATTTTTTTTAAATACTGTATTGTAGAAACAAAACACTGACATTAAAATTAATTTGTCAAGTAAAATTATCCTAAAGCTGAATGTTCAGAACACATTGTCAGCACCTACAAACATGCTTCACTTAAGCCAGTCTGAATGTAGTGGATTACAGTGGTTCAGCTCCATCTGAAATAAAATATTTAACATAGGTTTTCTCCAAACACAGATTTGATCCTGAAGGAAACTGAAGATTAGCACCCCACCATAGGAGAAGACCTCCTCTCAGCAAGTTTCTACCAGCAAGTATCCTGCAGCACATGACAAGTTATTTATTTCAGCACAAAAATATAACATTGTGTGCAGCCTTGACCTAGAATCTCATCTCATGTGACCAAACTCCAGAAATAATGCCAATCATCCCAAACACACTGAGTTTTCTGTGCAGTAGTGCACCAAAGACAAAACTGTTGTTACTTCACGCAGTGGGTTTCACCTACTGTGAGCTCTGAAGCCTCTCCTAGAACATGAAGATATATATTTATACTAGTAGTATAGATTTGTTAAATACATTAAAGATATTTCTTCTTAAATCAATACATATTAAGTATTGAAATATATTCATTTTATGATCTATAAATATTTCTCAACTGTTACAGGCACTGACTTGAGATTCTGAGTCTCACATGCTCTCATCTTCTCACATCTTTCATCTTCCAAGCCTCAAAAACACAGAATTGTCTGGAATTTCAGACAAGAGTCTAAAAGAAAAAATGTACTGATTATTCAGGCTTTATGGCTGTGTACCATAAGGCAAGTTTCATCTGCAGCAGAAAGCTCTGGCTTAACATTAAGAAAACATTTAGTCTGTAGCTCACAGGGAAGATCAGAATGAATACACTCCTCAGGGTGAAAGGCTACTGGTCTTGCCTTTTGAAACTAATACAGGGAGCACATCTGCAGCCATACAGGGACAGAAGCACAGTATCAATACTTGAATATACACTTGCATTTATATACAAATATTTTTTTAATATACACTGTCACTTTTTTCAATATGGGCATGTGCATACTTACATATATGTGCACAAAAGAAACAGAAGTGGGATTTAAAGTTTTTGCACAGTTCCACTTCATACTGACAAATTTTAGCCACATTTCCCCAAAAGGACTACACAGAAGTTCTTGCATTTGCTGCATGCAACAAATTCTTTAACAGGTACAAGGTACAAATGCAAAAATCCAAAACAACTTCATGACAAAACAGTATATAAGTGACAATGATAGTTGATCATAAAAATAACAGAATATTGCTTTGATTTTCAGCTTTCAAATATTGAGAATGGCACTACTGGATTGCTTTGTAAAGCAATGTACTGTGGTAGGCTGGAAAGGTTGCAGAAAGTCAAACTATAACATGAAGAGAGAGAACTGGCTTGAAGAAAGTACTTTTGAAAGCAATTATTACGGTGGATATGTGTTTTCAGAAAAGTGAAATTTTCTCTGTTTTCTTCTCTGGTGTTCACACCTTCCTGATCAGACTGCCTGTTAACTGGCCATCTCTTCACCGTTTCTGAGCACTGCTAGTGACTAAATATTATTTCTAATACCTCAGAAAAATCAAAGCAATGCATTTTGACTGCATCAGAGGTGCTGGCAGAAAATAGCATGCAGGAAGAAACTGGGTGAAAGAAGTAGAAGGAAGATAAAGGAAGGAGCTAGACGGATAAATTAACTATGACCACAAAACCAAAACAAGAAAAACCCCAAATGACTCAGACTTCAACGTCACAGTCTCAATTTTTTTTTTAATCAAAACACCTCCAGTATATTGGTATTTCCATAATTTATCTGAAAACATCTGCACCACCAAACCATGAATCCATTCCCGAAGCTCTTACACTGAACAGGAAAATCTGAGGACCCAAATATTGTGACTATTATTTTGATGAGTGCCTGTTTAAAGATATATCTCATTGGTGACAGACTTGCCAAGGTTTCTGGGTCTGTTGGGTCTTTTCAATGTTTTTTGAGCTGCCTAGAGTTCCAAGCAAGCTGAGTGCCCTCATGTCTCCCTAAATTCAGCTTTCTAAGTCCAGCCACACCATCCTGAACATCACTCTGTGGCAGTGTGCCAAAAATGCAAGATTTCCATTATTGCCTCTTCTTGATTGCAACCGATGCTCAGAAGTCCCCTTAATCATCCAAGGTAACTGGCATGTATCCTGTGGCTTTTAGCTCTATGCAAATTTTGGTATCTTTATGACCACATCCACTGGATGCTGCACTGAAAGATCAGATTTTTTTAAAGAGTGAATCTTATCTCAGCAATCAAGAGTAACATAATATTGTTCTACTTAGAAGTTATTCAATTTCCTTTTACTGAAACCTTTTACTTCCTCCCCCAGCAAATGCTACCAAAGTATTCCCATCAACTTAAAGCAGAAAGCCTGAAAAAGTTAAATAAAAAGGAAAAGCATTCCACAGCTGGAATTCTGGAGAAAGTGGAGAAATCAATTTCTGAACTGTAGCTGCAGACAAGTTAAATTTATTCACTGTACAAATAGCTCCAATTACTCAATAAATTCAACTTCTGAAGTGTAAAAAGAAGTTACTGACATCAATACTTTGCATGGGAAAGCCCTATAACCTTTTCCTTCTGATGTCCATTGCACACTTGCTGAATTTACAAATGAGAGCAAAATTCAACTCAGCTTAATGTGGAACCCCTCTTTTCTTGTGGCAGAATATTTAGCATCTGATATGAGTGTTCTGACTTTGTACTGATGCACAGTGTAAAACTATGTCTTACAACTACCCGACCTGCACAGTCAGTTGCATAATCAGAAATACACTTGTGAGAAACTGAGAATTAAAATGAAACATGGCTCCAGAACTCTTCCTCACAGCTGCTTCCCAGGAGCATCAAACACCACTGAATTAGGACCAGGAGGAAAAAGATGAGAACAAACTTTAAAAAGCACTTTTAACAGGTTTTAATACTTTAGTAAGTGCTAAGGGCAGGTTTGCCAGTCACTGTCTTAGACACTGGAGATTCTGCTGTGGTTTGACACCGGATACCCAGAGGTAAAGCTTGGCCATTCATGTAAAAGGGCAAATACATTTCACCACAACCTATTTTACAGATGTAACTGCATCTTAAGGTAACACATTACTGCAGAAGATTTTTTAAGCTCTTCTCAAATATAACCAAGGTCAAAGTAACAAACTAGAATTTTCATCTGACCCAATTTCTGAGCAGGTGATACAACATTACTGCCACACACTGATCCACAACCACCACAACAGTAAAAGCACAAAAGATTATGTGAGGAAGGAAGACACTGCTCCCTTTCAGGATTGCCATGTCACTTACTGCTTCCTCAAAATTAAAAATGTCAACAACTTTCCCTTCATTTTTATGGCATGAAAGTGCCAAAACACTGAACAACATGTTCTCAGGCTGAAGTATGGGCTGATTTACTAGAAAAGTCATCTCAGCAGCTAGAACAGTTCACAGAGAGTTCACAAAGAATGCCTACTGCATTATACCCCTGCTCTTCCAGCTCCTTGCTAATTTAAGTGGCACTGGCATTAAACTCATTTGACAGGACATTTATCTAGTTCTGCACCAAAGCTAACAAGGAGAGAAGCGTAGAAAACTACCACAAAAACATGGCATCTGAAGCACAAGACCTTAAAAAAGCACAGAGTGCACTTCCCTCTTTTAGTCAGTTCTGCAGGCTGAGGGTGGGAGAATAAAGCCTAACACCCTACCTCCTCCCCAGGCAAAACCACAGCGACTGCACCTCTTCCTTTTACACCCATGCAGGCTTAACCAGCTCAAGACCCAAACCGAGGAGCACTAGGACTTGGCCATTGCATGCAAAACAGAAAAACATACTTGCAACCTATTTTATACAACCATTGCCCACACATTTACTCTGTTTTTCACTGAAACACAGATCTAGTGATTTACTGCTATGGTTATACAATTCAGGCAACTTCTTAAACATTAGCAGTGGGTGCTGTGGCAGGGCCAGAACTTGCTCCTCACTTGTACCTGCCCTGCTTCTCACCTTTTAACTTTTCCGCCCATTCCTTACACAGTAGAACACAGTACCTTCAGGAGCCTTCACATGCAACAAAGGGAAACATGGAAGTGTAGGAGTATCAGCTTCAATCCAGGGACAACTTACCTTCCTTACAAAATTTCGATGAGTTGCCATGTTTGAGACATGAGAAAAATTAATTGCTGCAACTACAATTGACTACACTAAATTCAGCACTCAAAGAGTTTAAAGAACAGTGAAATATTGAAACACACTTGTACTTGGATTTAGACACAAGATGTTCCTTTAAGCTTCATAGTAGAATTATTTGCCCACTGAAACATTAACACAGACTTCTGATACCATACTGAGGGCTGGTGTTAAGGTTAATTTTTGAGGACAGATGTCACAGCTACTTCATGCTTGGCATTCTCAGAGGTTTCAAACAGTACAGTCATTTCTGTATCACTATGATATCATCTCACCAGCAGAAGCACATTAGGGCCTGAAGGCTCCACTCAAGGTCTACAAGCACTGCTATTAATACAGAATGACATTGCATCTATCCCAACAAACCATCCAGTTAGACAGCACGAAGGTTAAGAAATGAAATAGAAAGACAGAGCGAGCACATGAGGATTTGCTCAAGGGCAAAGTTAGGTTGATGGCAGAACATGAGGAAAACAGACATCTATCAAATTCAACTGGTATTGCTGAACCTGACTGCCAAGAACTTCCCTTCACACCCTTGAAGAAGATTTGCCTCTTCCAAAAGCAGTAGTCCCTTGTACCAGGCATACTAGAATAACCAGACACTGGTTGGTCATAAGGATTCTACAGAGCATATCTAACTTGTAAAAATGACTGGTGAAAATGCTCATTAAATCCCTCACAGAAAACACTGATGCTTTCAACATTTTAAAGTTTTTTTCTCCTTTTCACTTGCCTTCAGAAAACATACTGGCTCAAGGGGGAGTGTTTTAATTAATCCATCAAATAGCAAAGAATACATCGTAATTGCTCCTGTGCTCTTTACTGCTTTACAGGAAAGAGTAAAACTCTGAGAAAACTCACAACTACACTGGAAAATAAAAATAGTGCTACACCACAACTTTGCTAGGGGGAAAGAAGTGAAAAGGCTTTGTGATTAATGTTGTATGGTAATAAGATTATTTCTTTTTGTTTATTTTTCACATAAGTGTACCCCAGACTTCAAAATCCATACAATCTCTATGCCACATATCTCTCAAATTGTATGTACTAAAAAATAATAAACTTTTATCTTACCAAAAAAATACTTCAGAGCAATTAACTAGGCAAATAAAAAGTGTTTAATCTGTTGTTTTTTCTTTTTTTTTTTTTTTTTTATAATTTATNTGATGCATACCAAGAGGAAGCACCTGGCAAAAACCACACATACTGCTCAGGTCTGTAAGCAGCCTAAGCCAAGAGAGGTAGTGAAAACTTTTATGCTTGCAGATCACTGAGCATGTATGAGATGAATAGTTCAACTACCATCCCTTGTCAGTCATCTTAAGAACTTCAACTCCCTTTCACCAGGAAGAGACAGAAAATTTTCAGTCAGTATTACCCGACTGCAGCCTTAGACAGAGTGCTGTAATTTCAGAACATCAGCAAGGCAATGGGGGGAAAAAAAGAGGAGAGGAAGCAGGATCTCCTCTAAAGCAGCACAGAAACAATCTGATTTACTGATACATGCTCACTGAAGCAATTTAGCTTGAACTAGTTAGGCTGAGCTCTCCTTAAACACTGAGAACCAGTCAGTTTATTAAAGTAATATCAAATCAACCACCGCAAGACACATTGTAGAATCTAGGTACATAACACAGGGCAATTAAAGGTAAGATTCTTCACAAGTTCATTACCCAGCAAGACTTGGTCGTTATTAACAGATTATTTTTAGCTCAAAGAAAACATTAAATTGCAGACTGGATGCCTATTCATGATTATGTCTGTTTTCAGTTTTGGCCTGCAATTACGTTTTCCAAGGCTTTTCAGAGCCGGGTACCAGAAGTGGCAATTGGGTTTGGTTCCTTGCTGTTTTTTTACAGCACACCCCAGTTACATAAAGGACATGAACGAGGTAGATAATCCAGCATTTCCCATAATCTAACATGTCCTAGGCCTGTAAAAAATTTCTTGAGCAATCCCTTGACATGGCAGTGCAGTGGGTTTGATCTTTCATTATAGGCCACAAGCTTGATTTCCAGCTCCCCGCAGTACTATGTGACCATGGAAACCAGGCTACATGGACCAGGTGCATTTGGAAGTTGTTGTGGAATATGTGGGACAATGCCAGAAACGTTCCTTCCAAACCCCTCTTCTTGAACAATCAATGATATTAAGGGCCAGCTTTGACAGATAGCAAGAAAGTTCAAAGATTTTGGGATGGCAATAATGTGCTGTGCAGAATTCTGTAATGAGGAGTAGCAGAGAACCGTGCTGTTGTAACACAGGCAGCTTCAGTCATTGCAAAAGAGATGGAGCCACTTTGTAGCATAATGATGACAAATTAGCACACACCAGCTAGAGCGCTGAACCAGTAAAACTCCACTGTCTATTTTTTTTACTCCTCTATATTTAGCTCTATGAGAAGTTAAAGAAACTCAGGGCAAGAAACTCAGGACAGCCTATTAATTTTGTTATTGTTGTTCTCAGATACATTTATGTTAAGTTCAAACTCAAGTATTAACACTAAGAAGAAAGTAAACAAAATAAATACTTAAACATTTACTAATGCATTAAGCAGATGCAAAGTCTAGTATCATTCAAAGTAAAAAGAAAAGATAAAATGCTGAGTTCATTGAGGAATTTTTTTATAACTTACAAAACTCTAAAAATTGCAGATCCATTAAACATACAAGAAAGAAATCCCCCAGAAATGAGGTGGTGTATGCTATTGCTATGAGTAAAAGAGAAGGGTTTTGTAAATACCCTCCACATTATTTAGGTCAAATATTTTTCAAAGCATTCACCTAATTTCACAGACTCTCATTATTTATTAAATAATCACTGTAGCTTGCCATATTTATATATCAAGAGGAGAACAATATTTTGAAGGAAGTGTTACAGCATGGGAAGCCATCTTAATGTCTTCTGTAAATTTCCTAATTTGAAAGCATATTAGTATAACTGTAGACATTTCATGAAGTAATTGCTTTCTAGAAGTCCATTTCTAAGTTTGTAATTCAAATACACAAATTTACTAAAAGAGAAGTGAAGCTAGATGTCAAGTCCAGAAAGAACTTATAGTAAACAGCCTGAAGAGTCAAAGTAATGAAATTTAGAAAGACCATTGGTGAGATGTTTGCCTCTTTCTTGCAGTTCTATTACTACAAGTGAGGAGAGGCAGTTCAGCATTTCGACTACAGTTTCTGTAACCCTTCAGAAGGTCTAGAAGATTAGTGGGAAAATAGTTATAATCTACAGCAATATTGAACAACAACAAAAAAAACCTACTTCAAGTTTGAAAAAAGGAGAAAAACCAAAAGAAAACTGGTTTGGGTAATGCAACCACTAAGAAATTTAATGCTGCCTGAAAGAACTGAATCAAGAATGACTAACTATAGGGAATCCATAGTAGTGCCTTAACCATATATTTCCTGATTTTAAATCTATGGTCTTGTAATTTCTTGTGGCATGATTACTGTTTTGGATAAAGGAGATCAAGCACAAAGGGAGATTTTGATCAAGCACTGCCAATTTGAAAGTTTAGGGGTTTGGTGTTTTGGTTTTTTGACCCTCTAGGAGGATGAGTGAAGGACAGAAGATATTACTATAGTAGTAAGTTCCTGCTCCACAAAACAATTTTGCTAAACTAATTATATTTTGATTCCAGAATCAAGTATTCTCCATGAACACTGATAGGAAAAAGAAGGAATTTTAAAGAATTGCAGCAATCCACTTCCTTGTAGTTCTGTCCTATATACCGAAGTGCAGACTCATGGTCACCTGACTCTCACTCACCACCACAGAATTTGCACAGGCTATTACAATTTGAAGAATTTTTAGCTTTTTGAAGCCATATGTGCCCCACAACTCAACTACGTGCCATCCAGATGCCTCAAACACATGTGATCCCACAGCAGAAGAGAAGATACAATATATTTTTTTAAACAAATTTTACCCTCAAAAGATCAAAGCAGGGAGTATTTGGTGCACTGCAGCCCATCAAGCTCTGTAAACTTAATGTATCATAGCTGCAGGGTCTCACATGCTTATTCAGAAAGGATAAAAAATATTTGGCTAAATGTTTCTGTTTGGTGCATTTGACTTTTCTGCACGACAGAGTTTTCTGAAACTGGTCTGCGAGACCAGCCACCACAAGACAGCAACTTGGGATCCATAGTACTGTTTGTACTCAAACCGAAACTTTGGGCCACAAAAGTGTTTTGCAAAATACTGCACCAACACAAAACAAAACTGTATGTAGCCAGCTGTCCTCTGCTCCTGCTGCTTTCTCCCTATCCCTCCCAGTGTGACTATGCATTTCCCTAGAGGAGATAGCAGGGAACTAATAACTCTGTGAGTTCTAGTTTGTATACCTGTTTGGGATAGCTGCTTATCTGCCACAGCAAGGCAAAATACCCACATTACTCCAGATAAAGCCCAGAACTGTCTGTTTACATCTTATGTCCAATGCAAAGGGCAATAGCTTTACACAGTGTGGGCTTAGACTGTAAACTGTTATTTTTGGATGAGGATGTGTGGAGGGAAGGTAGCAATAGCTAGCAACAAGCAGTGGGGTTTTTATAACTTTCAAATATATATAGAATGTTCTGTTTTAAGATGTGTGAAATCTCTTCCGGTACAACATAGAAAAACAAATAAACAAGATATTATCACAAGGCAAACAGAATACCACATTATGAGCAGAATACACAACAGTGTCAGCAGATGCTTAGGAATAAAATACTAACTTTTAACAAACATTTTGACAGTTCTCGTATTTTTTTTTCCCTAGGGAGGAGATTTTTAAAGCTGTATCTCCTTGGATTGAAAAATCTTGTACTTTAAAATCCCCTTACTTTACCTATTTTTAATAGTGTTTTTCTTATGGATGAAGCCAATTTTATTGCCCAAATGAAACACTGTCAACACACACAACATAACTCTGCTCACTGACTCTTAAAAAACTCTACAATATCATGATTCTAGGTCCCTTTCATTCATTTCCACCATGACTGAGAAGATTATTATCAGCTATGGATCAAACATCACATCTCTCACTAAATCCAGCACAACAAAATCTTCATTTGGCCACATCTCACAGGACACTTTTTCAAAAACATGGTGATTTTACAGTGCAAACCTCAAAATAGTAATGATAACAGTGATCTGGTAAACAAGTACTGTCCTAAAAATCCCCTGTATTTCACAGAATACATATTTCCCAAGTGGTGCCCTCTCTTCCATTTTCTACACTCACCTTGGCTGACTTCTCAGTGCTATGCTCTCGTTTTCCTACATGGTTCCCCATGATGGATCACCAAACTTTAAATTCTGAAAAGATAAAAAAAAACCCAAACATTTTTGAAACCAATACATTTGTAAAGAAATACAAATAAATTTTTAACTTGACACATGACAAAGAAATTTTTCACATTCAATGAGAATTTTTACAATCCAAGGTAAGATCTGTGAAAGATCCTAAGGAAAAAAACCCACATGCTTATCTGGTCTATTTTGCACATTTAAGCAATATCAGAAAGCTTTCCTACTTCTATTAAAAAAAAAGAAAGACATTAAAGAGAAGGAAAAAAATAAAATGTTCTTTTTGAAATTTGCACATAAAACAAAACCAGATTAGAAATTAGGTAGAGGCCCTGTCTTTCGTTATTATGTTTTTAATAACAAACAGTGCAGTACATATCAAATAATTTGTAACTATAAACTTCCATAAAAGTTCAAATTATTTTGAATTCAAATTTACCACTATATAAACAGCAATTAGTGAAAAAAGCACCACACTAACTGCTAACAATTTGCTGTGGAGGTAATTTGCTGTAAACAACATGAGAGTTGTTTACAACTCCCACTTTCATGATGAGCACATAAGAAAGTAATGCCAACAGTTTCTTTGTATTTTCTGGCTCATCCTGTCATATCTCAGCTTAACAGAGCTTATGTAGGTTAAACCACAACACTCAAATTTCAGCTTTTAGAGCACACTTGTGTGCCACATATTTCTTGTCATAGAAGCAGGTGTCTGTATAGGATCTTGCAGCTGCTGCCTTGAGATTATTTGAATGCAGTGCATCACAGCATTTGAAGTCATGAGACTTAAAATTACATTCATTACTTAAAATTACATGCATGAAATAAAGCAATAGGCTCTACAAACTTATATATTGTTATAACCCCAGCTACACGCACTGATTTGTGTACAAAAGGATTTTAAAGACAGAAACTTTGCTTTTGACAAAGTACACACCTGTGATGGACAGTCATAAGTAATCAACTTAATTCTGTGTCTCTACTTCAACTTTTGGAGCGACTGGTAGATTTATTTACACACACACTTTACCACCTTACCAAACCCCTGTGATTATCACCCCAGTGATAAATTTCAAATTTTAAGGGTCTACAGTGCTCATTTGGCAATTCAATGAATTCAGTTTGCTCTAAGTTCCATGTTATCACTGTATCCAATTACATAAGTCCTCACAAAAACCCACTTCCAAGGTCTCACAAAATCAAAATTAAAACCATCCAAACTCAGTAAATGTACTCAAGATAGAATTTATTGATAAATTAACCAGCACTAACTATTGCATATGAGATAAAAAAAAAACAAAACCAAAACAAAAAAAACCTGTACTTCCAGCTGTGAGATCAGCATAATCAATTCACCCATTTTTGACATTCTAAATTTTTTCAAAGGAAAAATACAAGTAAATTCATGTACACTGGGTTTCAGACCTGAACTTCCTCAAACTGGCCTTTGCTCTACAAATTATAAGCAGCAGCTCATTCCTCACCACCTACTTCCCACATAAGGAAAGCAGAGTGGAATACAAAACAGTAAGACGTGTACAGCAGAATATAACGGCAAATGTTCTATGTGTTATTCTTCCACTCATTTATTGAAAAAATAACTATCAAATTTGGCCTATAATACACATATGTCTAAGTACACAGATGATGAAGCCAATACAATACTTGTAGACCAGATCTGTGATCCTGTCCTTCTGCCTCCCCTTAGCCTCCCTCATGTCTCTGGAGTAACGCTCCAGACACAACCACTCTGTACCCAAAAAACACAACTAGATTTTACTTTATCTTTTTTTTTTTTTCATGTATAAATGAAATGAACTGAAGAAAAGTTAGCTACAGGTAACTGCTATTAATTCCTCACGCAGCAATAAAACTACTTTTCAGCCAAAGGGACAAAAGCAACCAGCCACTAGCAAGGGTATCCTAAATGTTACAGATTTCTTCATGCTACCTGTTAAATGGTGAAATCTAAGCAATCCTTTGGCAAAGAAAGGATTCCAAGAATCTGACATGAATTATGAAAGAAATTGTGCAGTGCCAACTGTCCTGTAGATATCTGATTAGGAAGCAAAACTATACATACATGCAAGCATTTATAGCAACAAAGACTTAATTTTTCACTTCAGCCTCAAGCAGGAATCCCCCTTTACTTAACTGAAAACTGAGCACACAGGTCGTTTTTACTTCAGGATGAAAGTACACCCTGCAGCACTAAGACTTAAACACTGACTTTGGTTCTCACTGTCCAGAGGGAGACCACACTGCACAGTTTCTACCTGCGCAAATCTTTATGCAATGAGTTGAGTCACTGACTTCAATGGGATTACTCACTTTTACAATCTTTGTAGGAACTTTCAGCCAACTATTCCAAACATCTCAGCTGGAAAAAGATTCATATTTTCTTTTTAGTCACCTTCATAATGTACACATTGCCAGACTAAGCAGCTCTGTATGCAGTGAAGAAAGAGCTTCTTACACTTCCTAACCATGTCCATCAACTGAACAACACTCTTTGCAGAGGAATCCATGAATGATTCAGCACTGATGAACAGCCACATGAACAATAACCGTGCTCCAAGCAATGAAGAAACAGAAGTACTGTGGAAATGCAATACCTTCTGTGAATCTCACATGAATCACACCTAATAATAAGCTGCCAGAACAGGCCTGCACATGGGATCAAGCTTATGACCACAACAGCACTTCCCAAAAACCTTCCTAGTGAAACCCTGAACGTTTTGTAGATCCTATGAGATGATAAATTTTGCACGTGAGCTTGAGTCACAAATGAGAGGGGACACTCAGCATGCCTGCAGTGAACGGAGTTACATCACCAGCTCCCCTATAAAACTCCCCATCAGGAGGTCCTGGTTCCAGATTAAAACCATCTGAGAGGCTCAGAAAATGTAAGGCCACATGAGTAAACTGATTTAACAGGACTAAAAGCTGAAAACAATTCTGCTACCTAAGAACTCTTTAGGGTGAAGTGAGTGAATTGGGACAGGAAGTTGTGAGCCAGCGCTGCAGGTGCCACCAGCAGAGCCATCCAGCTGCCTTAGCACTATGCCACAACCACCTATGGAGCTGAATCAGCTCTGCTGCCATGACCTGGCACTTCCCTATCCATGACTGATACAGCAGTAACTCCACCTATGCCAGCTGCTTTGAGTAATTCCAAAAACAAACGAGGGATTTTGCCTGGGGAGATGAAATAAAGTGTCTCCTCCCATCAATTCACCTTCTTACAGAGCTAGTCCAACAGATAACCTGATGGAAGCCTAGACTAAGCAGCTTTCCCACTTTCTTCAAAGCAGGAACCCATATCCAACTAGCAACAACTACAGAAATGCCAGTGCCTTACCCAAGGAGAAAAACTTGTATTTCCAAAACTCAAAATAAAAAAAGAGATGGAAAAACTCTGTTCTACGCAACACATACCTATAAAATAGGCTTACATTGGCATCATGTAATTTATCTTCATCTGAGCAGTTGATTAAAAATAGGGGTTTAAAAACATATATCTTTGTAACATTTTTTAGCCCATTCTAATCTGCCTGTTGATATTTGCAGCTGGACAAGTCGTTCTAATCATCTTCCCATACACACCCACTATCCTATAAAGAAGTTTATGATTTAGAATTTTCACTGAAAAGCAGAAAAACACTTCTCCAAACCTTCTGAATATAACAAGAAATGCAATGGCATTACTTTCTGCAGGTTATGCAGTTTCAACTGCAAAATAGCGTTTTCTTACTCACAGGAGCCTGAAAAAAGCTCACCCATGTAGTCATCAGACTTTATATAAGTGATATTGTAATTGAGGAGTCAAAACAGTCTGTAAGCCAATCCACATGGAGCACTTTTATTGAACATTAATGGTTACTCCAAATTAAAAAGCATAAACTACTGAATGTGTATCACACAATGCTGAAAATGGATTTTTAAATATAATCTTACCTCTTCCCACACATTAATTATGATTCAACAGAACTACACGTAATAATAAAGGTATGCAAGGACTTACATATTTACAGGTATCAGAACATAATTACTACCTTGTCTAGGAATATGTATTCATCACAGACTGATGTTGGGTAATAGTGCAGAGCTACAAATGCTCCTAGCCTTACTCACACATGGGAAGGGCAGCCATAGAATGTAAAAATATTGGAGGAATTCACTTCAAACTTCCTGCTAAATTCATAACTATTCTTATACAAGTAAATATGACATTTTACTACTATATACAGAACTTATTAGGAAAAAAAAAGTGTAATTTCTTTTAAGAAATGTGCAAGTTCTCTCTAATTCTGGTAGACCGCTAATGTAAACTCTTAATTACAAACTTATCCAAAATTTTGTGGGTTTTTTTTTTTGTTGTTGTTGTTTTTGTTGTTGTTGTTGTTGAGGCATTTTGGTTTGGGCTTGTTTTTGTTGGTTTTTTTTGGTGTGGTTTTTTTGGTTTTTTGTTTGTTTTTGGCAGAGCCAGGCCCTGGTTCCATAGCTTCCTGGGAAGAAAGCTGACACATTGCACAGCAGTGGCTGCCAGCTAGATGGAAATCTTTGAGTGGTTTTTTTAGGGTCTCAGTGTGATACACATGTTTGCAAGGAAGCCTTTCACTTCATCTTCTTTCAAAACAAGACTGAGGCACTGGGCACGCCTCATCTGTTTCTTCAGAATTCCCTCATCGTGGTTACCTAATATTCCAACTCACCAAGAAAGAAAACCTCCAGCAGGCACAAATGAGTGACCTGCAGCTAAATCCATCAGCAGCCACAGTCAGACACTTCACAGCCAGATGTGAGCAAGCATGGAACTAAAGTAACCTGCCTCATGGACAAACTGCTCCCCAGGAATCCCACCCTCTTAATTCAACTGTTAAATTATTTCATAAAATATAGTGTCTTAAATCCCTTACAAGTTTCATTGTTATTTAAGGCAGATATAATTTTTCATTATTGTGAAAGAGTGCAATACATACTAAATCAAAATTTATTTCACTTTTGACTTCCACAATTATATTTCTCTGAAAGAAAAACACATTATTCCAGACATATTTCCATCATGAATTATCAGAACCAAGATTTCAGTGGTGACCATAGCCTATAAACCAGAGAAGTCAACAGGAGTTTAGTACTTGCAGATGTTTTTAATCATGCTTGTACAGTGCCTTGCATATCACAATCCTGACCTATCTAGATATGACAGCAATTTCCATGTTTACAGATAACTGCATGTACCTTAGCAAGGACACTAGGCCTAGAAAACCACTCCTCTGAGAGACTGGCCAAGTTCTGAAACACTTTTACCTGAGAAAGTACTCCCCAGTGCTAGCACAGCTGCTCAGTAATTTACACACACTTCATATATCATTGCAAAGGACACCAAAATTATTTAATTTTCTCTAAAATTTTTTGCAACTCTTTGGCACATGAGAAAGGCAAGAGAGAATACATTCTGTGCAAAAATGTTGTTGTAAACTATTTCCTAAACTTGCCATAGGGTAAGCAGGACCAAAGGTTTAAGATATTTTCCTGACTGCTTTACCATTTTCTTCTATTGACAACAAGAAGGATATTGTATATATTTTTTTACAAAAGCATGTGATTTCCAAGAATCTCAGCTCAGCACACTGAGCACAGTCCAAACTTGATTCTAGCCAACAGTGAGATTACAATGAAATTGCTAAGCCACATTTATTTTCTGTAGTGCAGGTTTTTCTTGTTTCTCTCTCCTTCCTTCCTTCCACCCCACTCTCCTTGCTAGAACACCATACACCCTGTCCCACCCATTAAGAAAATTTCTCAACAGGGCTTTTCTGCTTCCCAAATGGAAAAATGCTCCCTTAAGGTCATGCAGCACGTGCTGGTACCTACACTCCTTTATGCAAACAGAAATCATCAATGACCGCAATCATTTGGCATTAGCCACATGTTTACTGTTTGTCTTCAAAACATTAAGATTAGCAAAGCCCTATGGACTCTGTGCCAATCCACCTGCAGGGTCATAAGGAAACTTCCTTAATCACCTCCAGTGCATCTGAGGAGTGAGCCAGGTGGGACCCCAAAGGCCTGGGGCAAGGTACAGATGCACCCAGCACCTTTGAGCTCCATCCCTTCTGCTTGCTGCACTTCTACCACTGTACCTGCAGCTACCACTGTACTCTACCAGTGTACCTTCTAACACTGTACCTACAGTCTTGACTAAACGTGGATTTCCTTGTAAGTACTCTATGACTTTGCTGAGATACTTGTGCCTCTCAGCTATTCCCAGGCTAGGGAACACAGAGGGCCACACATGCACCTCCCTTGAATGTGTGTATCAAAAGGAAAATGGTGCTCTCCTACAAAAGTTAGACTGATTTGTCTTTTTATCTCAGTCACTAATATGAACAGGTTCACCTAATTTGCTACATGCTGTCTTTTATCCACAGCACTACAACAAAACAGGCTGGGTGTTGTTATTTTCTTTTTCATATAGGTTTAGGTCTTCATGGCATACAACACCTTGGAGCTAGGATCAGTGTTTCCCAGCTTTCTGGAAAGGATCAGACACATAATCATTGATTTTTTTTCAGCACCTATGTGCTCCAGAGAGAAAAAAAAAATTTGATACTACAGTAAAATAAATTATCTCATAAAAAAAAAGAAGAAAAAAAATTATACAGAAAAGATATAAAGTTTAATAATAGAGACAGTTCATAGTCTCATTCTATGTATTTGTAAGATATGCAGCAGACTCCTAAGACCAGTGCTTTCCACCGTCACGGCTTCTAAAGTACCTAAATATTTCCTTTACAAATACACCTCCCCAGCTATGATCCTCAACATTTGGCCTCAGTGAGGCAACAACTAAAAGTGAGACATTTGTCCTAAATTCTTAAGTGTTTTTGAAAAGTACGAATAGCACCTCTTTTCAGATAAAAATTTTAAAATGCCAAGAGAATAAAACCGAGATATATTTGATAACTCACTTTTTTTTCCCGTTCTCTGCTTAGAAAAACCAGCCCTCTCCAAATGTTGAGCAGTATATTCTCCCTTCCAAAGTGAGGTAGGCTACCTAAGCTTCCCAGGGAACACAGGCACTTTGATGATCAGGATTTCATTAACACTTTGTAGAGACTGACGACAAAATGCACACCTGCAGTTCTAAACACACATGAATTAAAGGCACTGTATGCCTGCTCTTCTCATATTCAACAGACTGACAGATGGGACAAGGAGATGATTCACCCCCTTCAGATAGCATTAACTGTGCTGTGAGATAACACTGAATCACTAGATCCTTCTCAATTAAAAGAAAAAAAAAAAACTCTTTCCCTCTTCTGACTTCATATATGTTATCTATACTGCAAACATATCAACCAACAGATGGATTTCCTGCAGATTCTCCTCTGTAACATTTGGCATAAATACTGATATTGTGAAAGGGTCTGACTTTCACCATACTCCAACTTGACTCCCTTTGGCCCAATCTACTTCTCTGCGGTCCTGTCCCCCCCTTCCTTCCCATAGACACACTGCCAAAGAAGCACAAAACCCAATGTTTCTTCTCTGACACAGAAAAAAAATTCATCCTTAACTCTATGCTTGTATTTCTCCCTTCTTGTGCATTGTGTTTCTCATTTCTTTTTGCCTTCTTTTGCATGAGCATTCATACATGAAATCACGGTCCTAAAGTGCTTTTAAAGTAATTTGATGAAGACTCAATCCTCAGTATTTTAATTTGTAAGCATGCTGAAGACATGCAAGAATGTTCAAACTTCATGTGGCAGCCTCCTAAAAGGTTACAATTATCCAGAATCCATTAACATAAACAAGACAGTTCTCCAGTCAGAAATGGTTTGCCACGCAAGTTGCAAGTGACACCTCATGAAGCTTAAGTAAAGATTTATAAACTCCTCTTCTCTGAATTCAGTAAATAAATTTAAGAACAAAGTAAGTCAGAAAGCTGTAGAGAAGCAATTTTTCTGGGCTCATAAATGATTATCTGGAAACACAGATACTCTGACCCCAGTTTGGGATTTTCTCTGGTGATGACATGCTGATTTACTTTCCCTTCTGAGAAGAGAAAGCAAAATTAATTTTTTTGTGAAGGATAATTGCATAGCTGAGAAATAAATAATCAATTTATCGTCTCTTTAAATGGCATTTTAATCCAGATGTTTTGGCTATAATTGTTTAGGTCAGAGGCTCAGCAGGTTACAGTCACTAAGCTATGAGTTGTTGCACTTGGAATTTTAAGCAATTAATGAGTAACAGCAGCTGAAATCTGCATGAGGAACATCACCCTGACATAATTATTGTACTTGTGTGCTTCTTTAAATATGCTTTAAGAACTCGTGGTTCGTACTTGAATATTGTCTCATTTTATGTAACTCATAAATGTCGTGTGCTAATGTTGTTTTCCCAATCTTTATCAGAGGTACATTCAAAGCCAATATAGAAACAGTCATTACTGAATAACTACTGAAGAGAACAATGATAGACCCAGGGGAAAATTTCCATTTGAACATGAGAATGTTCTAAATGTACACAAGACCATTATCTCCCCTTCTTTCATTAAAAAGAAAACCAGATTGTTTATTCCACATTAAAAGGAAGACAAAAGCTTGTGACAGGCCAAACACTCCTTTTTTCAGCATGGTTTTCAAATGCAGTTCACCTTTTATGAGCGTACAAAAGAAAAAGATAACAAAATCTGGCAACATATCAAAATAATGGAGTGAGAAAATATATGTTTCATTAAGGAGACTAGCACTGTATTCACTTTCAATCATGATTACCAAAATATATCTCAAATCCACTAAATGATTAAAAGTAAGCTTGTATATAATATTTGCAGCACCCATCACAAGAATATCTTGTTCTTGAACAAGCTGCACTTTTAAACTATTTTATTGTTAACTAAATGTTTTTTTTAAAAAGAAAATGCTGCAAATGCCATCATCTGTGACAGGGTCCACAGCCTTCAGCCAAGAGGGGTTTTCCAGACAGTATGCAGAGATAGTGAGGAAATTCCTTCCCTAACGGTCTTGCAACATAAGTAGAGAAAACACATGTCCAGAAGGTAAACCTTTCTCCCATATTACAGCTATAGAGCAAAGGCAGAGATAAGTTAAGGACAATACATTAAAAAAATACTTACAGCCCACTTGAGAAGCTTTGGCAGACATTAGAAAATTAAATCCAGAGTTGTAATCCTGAAAACCCGTTTGCAGCTACTACATAATGCCAGGGTTTGTACTCACAACACACACCTCCTTTCTTATTTCACAAGTGTTCCATGGCTTTCAAGTTCTGCCATCAGTCATACAAAGTAACACTCCATCTATGATGACAAAGCCAAGCAGCTTCACATGATTTTACACCAGAACCCCATCAATATAAAATGAGGTTATTTCTCTGACGTCTTGGATCTTCATTCAGCCAACTTTGTCTCAAACACAGAAAATGTGAACTATCAAGCTCAAGATTATCACAAGACAGTGTGGAAACCACTGCAACAACTCACTCCCTGCTTTTTTTTTTTTTTTTTGTAAGCAGCTATAGCAGAAGGTCACCTATACCATGAGATAACAAGCTTGTGATTAGCACACTCACACAGGATGTGGGAAACCAGGGATTGTCTTAGACGATACTGAAGGGAAAGATCAGTCTGGCTTCATCACAGGGTAGCTGTGAGTCACCAGTGTGATCTGGCAAGGGGGAAATAGATTTAAAAAAAAGACAGACAAACAGACCTACATTGTATCACGAGGGAGTATTTCCAGCTAAAACAGGGAAGAATTAAAGTCATCACACAAGCCACTAGCATAACATCAGCTGAATACAAGGTACAGTTCTGGTCAGCCGTGTCTAACAACATGAATTTTTTACTAGAACAGATGCGAGGATGAGGGGAGCAATAGGAACCTATTAGACAGAGATGAGACTAAAAGCTCATGACATGTCGAGCCTAAGTAAACCAAAGCTAAATGAGTGTTGGAGGAGAAGAAGATACACACTGCCCACATAAAAGTCTAAACTGAAAGTCAGAATATTTCTAAACATCAGGAGAGCAGGGCTCTGGGAGAACCAGAAGGGAGTAGAACACCTAGCTGTGTTGAAGATAGAAAGCAAGAGTCTGACCACGGTATTTCAGGGACTTCATGAATGGTGTGGTTCTTACCATGGCAGGACAGCCCCAAATGACACAGGCCACTCCTCTGGCCTGGGTATATTTCGATCCATATTTCTGAACAGTGTACCTGGAGCACTGGGGTGGGAAACAGGGGGGAGGCAGGGGGCAGAGAGGGCCTACGTTTTTCTGAATCTGTTCATACAGTGACAACTAACTGTAAAAAAGGATAAAATAATCAAAGCCCCAAACAAAACAAAATCACAAAACCAGCACTACTCTGGAAAGGGGGAACAGAAATGAAATAGGATAGCTTTCAGCCAGCTGGATTTCACTGGCATGTAGGATACTAGACAAACACTTTATTCCCCACTCTGAGCTCATCCACTTTATCCTGTAAGGGATCAGTGTAAGTATGGGAGAGCTGTAACTCCCTCTGCACCAAGACACACATTTACTGAAGAAAGTGAACATGACTCCTCCTAAACAGCCTCTCTTGGCAGCCTGCTCCTTGCAGCAGGAAACACAGGTCTGAGCCCCTGGGGAAAGAGCTGGAGCTGATCTCCATCCCAACCACAGCACAGCAGGATCTCAGCTAACCAGCTTTTCTGCAAGTTTGTGAGCAGTGGCCCTCAGGAAACATTTGTGAGACACACACAAAGTCCACCTCTGCCCTCCGCAGCTCTGGGAACTGAAAGAGCAGTGAAACACACTTTGTTTGGATGGATACTGACTTTCAGGAGCCTTAGCTCATTGTCTATGCTGGGTAATATCCTGAGATATCTAATTCTGAGCACTAGGTAGACTAGGGGTTTCATACAAGGCTCTTCAAGTCTCTTTCACACCTGTTTCCCAAACTATTTACAAACTGACTGCTCTGTTCATAACATTTCTCTAAGACTATATTCCCAAAAAGTCCTTAAAATCCCCTCCTCAAAAACTCTGCAGTAAACACTCCTCCATGGAAATTCAATCATGAGTAATATTTCCACAGCCTGTGACTGAAACTTTATAGCACATATGCATAGAACAAACTATATAACAAACTCTTCCAGCAATTTGTTTGTGCATCTTGTCATTGACTCAATCCATAAAAGTGCTTCTCATTCCACACCTTAAGGGAGTTAAAACCTTTCAGAAAAGAGATACTTAGCTGCTGGTTTGGCCAAATTTTTTATTTCTTACCTCAAACAATATCTCCACCCAATCTACTACCATCCAACTCTTAACTCACCTACAGCACTTTCAAACAACAACTACTCATGGCATAAATACAGTCATTAATACAAGTTACTATACCTAAATCAAAACCTGTCATTTAACATTCACATGAGTTAGCTGGGAGTGAAAGCAATGGGTCTTTTATTTAACATAGCATCATACTTAAACCAGCTTCTATTGAATTGCAAGCAATTAAGCTATACCAATAGGATTTAGCTGATTTTTAATACATTTTTAAGGGGAAATTCAGCTATTCAAGTTAACAGTTATGATAAGTTTGAGATGTTACAGCTAGAGCCTTTCACTCCCAAATGAATAATCCCTTCTTTATTTCAACATTGCTCCACTGTGGTGCCTAATATTTAGTCTGTAGCATTTTAAGACCTTAAAGTAATTCTGAATGACCAAGCCTGCCTTTACCAAGCTAATGCTACTGTTTTAATCACTACCTTCTTCTTGTTCATCCAGTAACTCTAATGCATTACTGCCTATAGGTAAGTATCTATTAGTAAATCAGTTCCCAATTTGGTATTTGAGCATCTGCCAAAATTAATGCAAATTTCTAAAACAAAACTACAGCAATGCTAGGGACAAAAAAAAACCCAAAAAACAACCCGTTTTCCCCATTCATTATCTTGAAGCACACAATATTCACTCAGAAAAAAAACACAGCTCCACCCCCAAAACCACAGGCTTCATAGCATCTAGCAAAGATGTTTAAAAACACAAGCTAAAAGCAGTCCAGACTCTGTATGTTTGAAGCTAAGGAAAGTGGAAAGCAATTATCACCATAACTGTTTTGGGTTTTTTTAACATAGTTGCATGTAAACATTTCATCAGTTTGGATCAATCAGAGTGCACTTTCTTCACTCTAATATTCAATTAATCATGCACAGAAGTTTCCCTTACCTTGCCAACTACATAATATAAATAGCCAGTCCTAAAGCACTTAAAATGTCATCAGATATTGGTGGTCTGCTAAAATGGAGGAGGATTGCAGATCACACCACAAATGCTCTCTCAAATGCCACATGGGGAAAAGGTGTAAGAGATGATAACAGAATCAGATGCACAGTGATGCCAGGTGCAGTGGGACTGGAACATGCACAAGTTGATGAACAAGAGGTGTCACAACATTGCAGGAACAAAGGCACTTAATAATTTTGGTACTGGTTACTATTTTGCTCTTTTCACATCATTACACTCCGGCAATACAATTATCTTGCCAATCCCTTGCTTCTCATATGCCCATTGAAAATTGTCCATATCCAAAGACAATCCAGAATATATAATTTTTTCACAAAAGAGTATTTTTCATGCTCCACCCCCACAACCTGCCTGATCTTATATTGTAAATACAGAATTTGCAAGCAGAAGGAGATTTTCTCTCTTGGCCAGAAACTCGCTATGTATGTCCCACCACAATGCTACTCAGCATTCTCTTCAGTCTGAACTGTAATTTCCTGCCTCCCAACAAAATACAAATAAGAATAACTTCAAACATTACTGAATTGCAGCAATCTTTAAATTGAGAAAACCTAAAATGCTTAAGAAATTAAATGACAGGCAACTTATTTAACTGACACTACAGGAGTTTTTATACAAACAAAATAAGCTGGAATTGAGTCAACATACTCTAAGTCAACACCTCCCTCAATCAATTTTAAAAAAATCACAAAATGACTCAATATCATGAAAGGACATACACAGAATAACTTTTTTTATCTGTTTATTATCTATTTAAAATCAGTGTGGCAACAAATTTTAAGGTCTTCAAATCTTGCTTTCATTTGATCTTACTTATTTAGGTGGTCTTTTTTAATACAAGAAAGCCCACTGAAGATTGTAGTATTTGTTTGTATGAGCAAGACACTGCAAAACCAGTTTTTATGCTTGTGTGTGCCAGTATTATTGCTGTAATGCATGAATGATTATGAAATTACTTAACTGCCTCCTTTCCCAAGTCCTGGTTATTCCTCTCAGGTTAAAGTACAGAGCTAGCTGATTGTGAAATACATTTAATCATTTGTCCATTTCCAAATGTAATATTCTACAAATACTGTATTTGCATGTTAATCTTTTATTTGCAAAAATAAAATATTTACTAAACTGAACATGAGGAAAATGTGATTTTATACTTCATGAGTAAAGCATAAAACCAGTTCTTAAAATATCACAGAGACAGGCATTATAGATAAAAGTAAGAACTCAGATATCTGAAATTTACTATAGAGGTACTATTTACTATTTAGCATTAGACTTTTTCCCCTACATGAATTTTTCAGTCTCTGTTTAGAAAATGCCAGTATGATTTTGGAATACACGTAAGATTGAGTTAAAATGCTGACAATGATTTGCCAACTATTATGATCTTTCTCCTAAAGTATTAAAGTCTTACTGCAATTAAACACTATTGGAAGCATTAAAATAATTAACTAATTACACCTGCCATTCAAAACATTTTATGAATACTGCATTTCTGATTAATTCACTGCTGATTAGATGGTTTCTAGAACATTTCTAAATTGTAGAATGTAAGTCTTACAATCAGTTCAGCAACTGCTCCTTAGAAATGTTTCATTAAATTTATTTGTAACCTTACCCTGAAGGGGCTTTTCAGGTCCTAAAAATAATGCAGTTAATAAAAATGAATATCTAAATGTATAGTTCTATACAGGACAAAACTAAGGACAACTATCATCATGGGACAAAATTATTTTGATACCTGATGAACTATACAGAGTAATAACTGTTCATCAGTAAGAGAAGTTGGAAAATTAAGCATCTGAACCAGAAAGGCAAGTGGTGCTAACAATAAGATCTGAGAAACACTGAATTCCCCAATAAGTCATTGTAAACTCACTATTCAGCATCATACAATCAGGTTAAATTTCTTTGCTTCTTACTATGGGCAAATTAAGCAAGTCTCAGTTTTACTCTGTGGATCTTACTGCATTTGACAGTTGCTGGTGTTTTCTAATGACCACCTAAAATTATGAGTAATAAGGGAATATCAAAATAGTTATTAGCAGAAAAGAAGCCACGACGTAATTAGAGAAGTTGTAAAAGCAGATAAACAGTATCAACAAAACAGAAAAAAAAAAAAGCAAACAACTACCAAAAAAAAAAAAGAAGCTTTAAATGCATAGCAGAAGGCAAATACAGATTTTTCACACACTCTGACACTTGCCTATGCAATACTTTTACCGTCAAGCTAATGGCAAGATAATGGAACTCAGTCAATACAAAAGAAAACCCAGGGCAAAGCCCACTGGCTTTAAGCAGATCATCAATATAATCATTAACATGCATTAGATCAAGCTCAAATAATTATTAAACTTACTGTCACTTTTGCTGTCACCTTCTTATCTGGTAAATTACACACACACACACACACACACACAGAGGGAACAAGAATCACTCTAGAAGCGACACCCTGTTCCTAACAAACTTCTTCCCCCAGGTCACATGAAATCCCAAGCTTACTCATCACCACATTCCCAAAGATGCAGGTGCTTGATCCTGTGACCAGCATGCACTCACCACCTACAGATGGACAGCCACTGGGCATCCAGAAAAGAAGAGCAGGAGAGGGATTATGCACAGGTTACCAGTTACCTAGTCTGAGGGATTGCTAGGAAAGAGAACACCACAGTCCAAGCCTACTTTCATTGCTTGTTAATCTACTTCCACAGTATGTTCTGACATATGCCTGCCTGCATGTCATTTCTGGGCATATTAAGGAGAAGATGGTCACTGGGAATCACCAGGATGGATTTACAGAGGTTAAATCATGCCTGACCAATACAATTTTCTTCTGTCATAAAATGACAGGATTTGTGGATGAGAAATCATTGGTGTCACCCACCTCGATTTTACGAATACTCAACAATCTCTCCTGCAGCATCTTTGCACCTAACCTGATCCAAGTTACAGCATGGATGGGTAAACTACTAGCTGATAAAAAAGCCCAAACATCTCTATCATTAGGCTCAAACAACAGCTCTTAATGGTTCACAATCTGCCCATGGTTACAAAGTGAAGTTAGGGACCCAATCCTGCTTAATTTCTTATACAGTGACCTGGCAGAACACACAGTAAGTCTGTAAACACTACTTTTACAGATGTAGAAGACACACTGGAGGGCAGGGTTGCCATTCAGAATAACTTAGATATGGCCAGCAAAGATGTCATGAGAGCATTGCCTGGGGAAGACCAACTTACTGGGGAGCAGTTTCCCCAAAAACAAGCTGGAGGTCCTGGCAAGCCATGAATCAGCCCTCCAGCTGGCAGCAAGGAGAGCTAACAGATTCCCAGGCTCTGAAAATGGAAGCACAGCCAGTGGACTGAGGGAAGCAACTGTTCTGCTTCATGCACAATCCACTTCTCTGGTATCCGCACTACCAGGTCTGCTCTTGGATCCACATTATGAAATGTCAACAGGAGGAAGTTCAGTGGAAGGCCACAAAGACAGCTGTCAGCTGGAACATATCCTGTGAGGAGAGGCTGTAGACAGTGGGATTGTTCAGCCTGGAGAAAGCTTTGGAGCATGTAGTATCAAATTTTCAATACCTAAAAGTAAATTATAAAAATGATGAGGCCAGGCTTTTCACCAAGGAGCAAGGGGGTAGAACAACATCAACTGTGATCTGGGAAGTAAAAAATATTTACATATGTATTAGGTAAGGGGAAAAGAAACACAGTCCCTAATGGCAGAATATAAACTGCAGTTAAGAATTTTGAATATGCTGCTACTCAGTGCTTTACCACGCAACTCCATTAAGACAAGAAGCATACCTTTGTTGTTGCTGTATGCTGTTTGTGGCCTTGCTAAGGCCTAATGGACAAAATATTACTCACAGGGATGAAACATGCAAGCCATTAATAATAAAAGGCCAATTATGTTGCAAAGTAGTTTTCATTACTTCTTTCTCACTCTTTCCAGGGGCACAAAAAATTATAACTCGTGGCTATAATTTCAGCCTTCAGTTGGAACCAAATATCTTCCTACTGTGCTTTCATTAATAAAGAAGGTTGTGGCATTCAGGAGCTAGAATTAAGAGGGGAAAAAAACCCAATCAACCAAAAAAAAATTAAAAAAAACCTCAAACACAATAACCAAATCACACACAAAGTACTTTACCATTGGAGGAGGAGAAGAATGGAGTATTTCACAACCTAATTTACATGTTAGCCAAAGTTTAGGATTAGCTTTTCAACACCAACAGCCCTGCACTCAGTTGAAAAGCACCTACTAAAATTTCCATTAAAGCAATAATTTTTCCATGTGAGCCTATTATGGATTATTTCCCCTTTGACAAGAGTATCTTTCTGAAGAACAAAACCAAAGCCAAATTACTGCCTATCTTCCAGGTGAACAGCACTGAGTCAGACTATGCTGAAACTGTGAATGCTGTGCAGAAACTTATGTGCATCTCTTTTCCAGGAACAAGTCAGGGCAAAGTAATAGCACAGATAAAAGATAACACAAAATACAAGTCAGGGAGTTTCTATTTGTAGAAGCTCTGCACTTCAGTGAGAAGTCCCTCAGTAACTTCCAAAATTTGAGGAAAGAATCTAATAATAAAAGACTCAACAAGAGCCAAAGCTCTTGATAATTGCAATTGCTCTCTTCTAAGTCAGTCCCAATTATTTGAGCATGTATATTAAGCTAAAAACAGCTATGAAAAAAAATCCATCTTCTTTCTACTTTCAGAAAAATAAAAAGAGAGTTAACAGCAAGGATGACTTTAGAAATGTGGAAAGGTTCTATTCATATCACCAATTTTGTTAATATATGAAGCACAACAGGCAACCACTTTCAAAACAGTTTGCCACTTCCAGTTCTTTAGTCACTCTTCCAGGCACAGTGCTTTTTTTCTTTTAAACTAGGCAATGTAGAGATGAAAATGCCTGGAATCAAACTGCTGACTATTTTTCAGTGACCATTTCACTGAAGAGACAAATTAAAATGGGATCACTGTGTAACTTAATAGTGGATTTTAGTAATTCATGGGATTATGAGTTTTGCTCCAATTTTAGCTCTCTAGAATGGTGTGAGCTATCAAAACATTCCAAATGCAACCCAGTAGGGGTCCGAAAGTTTCCTATTACAATGATTATATCATTCTTTATGGATAAAGCTCCAAGGCACACACCAATCCCCAAAGTTTATTCTGTATTGTTTCATCAGTATTTTATCCTATACCACAGAACTACTGGAAACATAGGCCAGTTATTTTCCTTCATTTGGTTTCAGACTTTGCTGTCATAATTTCAGTATGACAGGTCCTTTCTGGACACACAGACTTGTACAGCCATCCTCCACAAAAAAACAAAAACAAAAACAAAAAAACAGCATATGCACAAATCTGCCATAATTTCTTCTTTACCTTCTTAACGCTCTAAGGGACAAGAAAAATATTTTATTTTAATCACTGTAAGTTCTGTCAGATAATATTCCAACACTACCTTTCATCCAGAGAACTAAAAAGATCTGATGAGAGAGTTTAACTAAGGACTCATGTTTTTAAAATTAGAAGAGAAGAGCAATGCTGATATCCAGGAAACAGCAATGTTGGAGAAGGATAACTGAAAAGCATTACAATACATTAGACAACATCATAAAGCAATGTTTGGCTATTAACTGTGAGGTATTGTGGATGATGTGGAACTGCCACCCCCAGAAGCTGATGAGTCTTTTCCTAGATGAACTGAAAGTCTAGGAAATAGAGGAATTTGTCACATACTGCAGGAACTCTTCCTGGGAGTGGGTACTGTAGGAAGCCAATAGAAGTTCTAAATATACACATATATTATTACATACATTAGTCAGGAGAAAATGGCAACAAGCTAGGGGATATGTTGATGAGACACAGGTGTAGGTACAGATTTGAAGGGCAGAGGACAGTAACAGCTGTCACTGGGATCTGCAGAATTGCTGCATTAAAAAAAATTAAAATCTAGGCTTTATCTTCAAGGCACTAACCCAGCCTGAGGAAGGAGAGATTTGGCCAGCTGTGTGGACAAGCAGAAAGTGATACAAAGTGATACTGTTAGGCTGGTGAGGAAGAAGATCAGAGGAGACAGCAAAGACCACCTCTACCACTTAACCCAACCAACCTGAAGCCACCCTACCTCACTTTAGTTTATCCATTTGAAATCTATCAAGGGAATCTAGGAAAGTCAGAGATAAACAAAAATTACAGGACAGTTGTCATTAGGGCTCCAAGGCTATTGCTATATTGGAAACTCTGATTTTACTGTGGCAGTTTTAACACCTGAAGTCCAATGATGAACAAACCTCATAAGTTTTATCAACACTTCAGCAAGATGATGCCCAGAACAGATGAAGCAGCTGTACACTGTCTTCCAGAAGACCCTTGAATAACCAGAATACAAGTGCCTTCTAATCTGGAAAATATCACAGCCCAATTTAAAACTGAAAAGAAACAAAAACTCAAAAAAACTGGCAGGGCACTGACAGCAACACAACAGCTGTATTTTAGGACTCTTCCAATCTTCAGAGGAAATATGCCCATTGAGACGACAGGCTGTTATTGCACCATAAGAGTCCTTGATCTAACTTAATCCACATATAACCATTATTTTTCATGGTCTTTCATGTATTCACAAGACCAATCAGAAAAAGTGGTTCAAAACTGCAGCCAGAATGGTTTTATATGTGTCTGGTAATGCTGATCTCTCACACTGAAAAGCCTCTTTTCAGTTCAGATACTTATCTGAACTCCAAGGATAGCTATGAATTGTCCAACTGCATTGTTTTACCTGAACTTTGTGACTTCCAAGTAAGAAGTGAGCTAAGAACAAACAGATTTTCACTTGTGATACAGCAATTGCAACTCTTTAGCAGAAGCCAAAAATAATGAACCAGGTAGAATATAAAAATTCAGGCATGTAGTGTGGTTACACTACATGTCTGAATTATTTTAGAAATGCAGCTTGGTTTGTGTTTGTATTTGATTTTGCTTTCCCTCTCGCTTTCCATTCATAAGAGTTAGACATTAGATCCCCTCAGTTGATAACTTCACCAACCTGGAAAGACCTGAATTTAAACATTTCCAAATGTTTAAGCTTTCTCAAGTGTTTAAAAAAATACTAAGAATTTCAATTACACACTAAAAAATTTTACAAGTGTTGGAACAAAATATAAAAAAGTCAAATTTAAAAAACATCTTTCCTTCCAATGTGGAAGACAAACCCAGTACAGCTGATACATTGATCAAAAACTGCTCAAATTTTAAGAAAAATTAATATAAAACCTGCTATTTTACCTTCAGTCATTGTATATTAAAAAAAAAAAGCTCTGACTGGATAGGTCTTTTCAGATTTATTAATTTCCTTGTTTCTCCCCTTTGAAAGGGCTTCCAAAAGCTCCAGGAAAAAAAAAAGTAAAACAAAAAAGCAATATTTAAGTAAATATTTAGAAAACTAACTTCCTCACTGAGTTATTTCAAAATCACTTCAGGACAGAAGAAAAAAAAAAAAGTCTGAACATTTCCATGTTATTTTTTGTTTTTCTCTCACGTGCCTTTTGTGTGGGCTTTCCTGGGTTATGTCCAAGATTTACAGCTATTCCAAGCAACAGAACTGGGATTTCACAGTTACTGCAACTGATGCAAGAAGCCTCATAGGAATGATCTCACTCTATATTAACCAGAGTTCTTTACTTATTTTTAACAGAACATTTTGAGAAGCACAAAGCTTCTTTCAAAATATGAAACCCCAAAAATATTTAAATCTGAATACTGTTGTCAGGAACTGTTTAAGTGTCTGCTATTTAGAAATTCTTCAGCTACTAATAAATGTTCATATAGATTCTGTATCCTTTAAAGAAAATAGTAGCAAGCTGTGTGCCAATCTCTACAAGAAAAAGTTAAATCCAGCACGATCAACCTTTTACAGAAAGGTCAGTCTCAGGAAATGTCTCAAGTAAGAAGATGAGGTAGAAACTTGATGAGAGTGACTGATACATTTCCTGAACATCTAGAAAACGTGTTTTAGAAAGCCACATCTAGAAAAAGTGTTTGAAAAAAACCCAAAAACCAAACTGAAAACAGCTGGCGAAGCAAGAAAACATGAGTACAATTTCATCTTTAAAGAAGTTAGTAAGATTGTTAATCATAAACACATCAACAATTATTTAATACTAGATCCAAAAGTTCACATGACACAAGGATTCAAATAGGAAAACATTTGATGTGTGTGGTGATTAGACTGAAGAAGACATTTCTTCACTTGCTACTAATACAAGAAAGCAACCAGAGAAATGAACATAGAAAATCCACAGTCATCTGATTGAAATTATTAAGTAAAGGAAATCTAAAACTGATTGTGACATAGCCTTTATTTACTGCCACTGAATACATAAGTTTAGGCACTATCACTGTCTCCCTAAGAGAAAGCCATCAATGAAGTTTTGTGCAACTCTTTCCAACCATAGCTTAGCATAACTATTTTGTCTTAATTCTCACATTGGCAAAACCCTTAGAGAACTGTGTTTCAATTGTGGCATCTTAACCAAGGGCTTAGTCAGCACCAGCATATTGTGCTCCTCCAGCTCGAACACAGCACTCACAGGTTGTCTCCAGGGGCTGAGAACAACCTGCCTGCAGAGTGATCCACACAGCCAGAGCCAGAACCAGGACTGAAGGCTACAGTAACACAGCTCCAATGTCTTCTCCACTGCAGCCAGCCACTGCCTTGGGCAACTGGATTGGTCTCTCAGAGCAGAACTTGTTCACTTTATATCAATTATTTCATTCGGTCCAAATCAAGCACTCTGTGCAGAAGGCTGGACACCCTGGAAAATGGAAATTAACACAAGAAATATGCAAATAAAGTACTGGAGCCTAGAGTTATGTTTGAAATTCCAGTTGCACAAGTGACTTGAGCAGTCAAGCTCTAAAGTATGTATCCTTTTTTTGATTCTTCTTCTATCGGCTGCTAACTTTTCTTTTTAATACCCATAAATTCAGGCTTCTTCAGAAATTACAGTGTCCCACTGATTTTTTTCTTGGAAGCATCTAACAATTCTGGACATCTTTCTGTCTTCAACAGAGTATTTTAAAGAATCCAGAAAAAAAAGTCCTGTTTTATAAAAAATTATCAGCTGTCTGTATTAAAACAGCAGTTCCTGACCCACTCCATCTGCTGTCCCTTAATCCATGGCAGAGTTTATACTTTGAACCTGTATGCAAGATCAGAGTGTTAGACTGCAAACCTTCCAGCCTTGTCCTCATTAAACACAAGCTATGCTCTAAGTGTTTTAGCCAAAAAATACTAGATTTCATCCCCATTAGTCCAGTAACAATGCTGACTGTCAAAAATTGTTATGATCTCATGTAAATTAAATAATTTTAGTTCAGGTAAGCAAAAGTTTGAGACAATGTAATATATATCCTATATATATGAGCACCAATGTATTTTCACAGCTCTCCCTTTTGACAGGTACGAAGCTAACAAAACAGTAGCATTTGAACACTGAATAACTTCTGGTACTTATGCTTCAAGTAAGCATGAGATGTATATTTCAGCTTATTCGACCTTCTCTCAACAGTTTATAAAGTTTCTTCCATCACAAAAATAATGTAGCACAGCAATTAGAGCCTAAATTTATATGTTCTATTTGATGGAATAAATAACCAAAGTGTCTATTTCAACCATTTGGAGTATTTATACCAAGTACTGAATAAACTATCACAAAAAGAACAAACAAGAAATTTTTGGATACACAACAGTAAGGACACTCACTTGGGTTGCTCTCCTGCCTCATCCCACCATTACCACTCCATGTACCTTCACTTGTAATCTAACACACCACAAACATTCATCTTCTCAAACTTCCAGAACTGAAAAGAACTGGATGCATGTCCCAGTTATGCTATGGATTTGTGGGGTCACCAGTGTCATCTTGGTTGTTCTCAATACTTGAAAATGGATATAATCCTGTTCTGCATGTGCAGGATACTCTGAGTTGATTTTTTCCAGAATTCTGACAAGCTTATCTTCAACAAGGATGTAAGGCTCTAGGTGTCATATGGGAGCTGGTATCATGAGAAACAAATCCCAATGTAAGAACAATTCCATCACAAAATTTTTCATAAATGCAAAAAATTAAGCAGTTATAAATATGAAACTATTTTTACTTAACATGCTCCAATTTCTATCATTAAGAGTCTGCTAAAATTTATCACCCCAATAGTGACTGTAACATTCACTACTTTATTTATATTAACTTTTGTGACAGAACCGGGGCTTTGAAAGTCTGTGAATATTATTCAGTTGTACAGAACATAAAGAACGGCTATACAGGCATAAACTCAATTTCTGTTCTTAATTCTCTACTTAGAAATTCAGTGAAGCTGACTATACATATATACTATTATATATTGTATTCATAGCTTTCTCCCGACTCAGTGAAAATTAATTTGAATCCATTTCATTAAGACACCACCCTTTGCATTTTTATTTTCATTACAATTATCAAGCCTTATTTTAAATGTATTATCTCAGAGCCTAATCCATGAACACCACTTGGAAAATTAATATCCCTCAATATAACTCGTGTGCATGGGCCTTTGCAAACAAGAACTTGCCCTCCGACCATCTTATCAGTGATTAATAATGTCTGCAGAATGCTTCATCTGGTTACCTATTTCCTCAGAGACTGAAAAAACTACTGTATAGGATCAAAGAAAGAACAACAAACTTTGTGTCAGTCAAGAACAAAGGCAACACTTCTACCCATGAGAGTGCTTTAGCCACAGTTGCCTGGAGAGAATATTCTGGGGAAGTATCAATGCAAGCTTTTCCTTTCCTGGTCCTCTCTAGGCTCTTAAGAGTAGAAATTTGGGTATAGGCTGGTATGGCATTTGTAATGTTCTCATTGGTGCTCTTTAGAATGGTTCAGAATGCAGCCCATGACAGAGCCAAAGTAACCCACAATCCATGATGCTCAAGAGCTTTGATGGACCCATACCAGTTATTACTAACTGCTCTAAAACTATTTAAATATGTTAGAGAACTGTTTCCTACTTGACTGCCAAGAGTAATCAAATCATAAACATAAACCAAGACTGTTCTTTTACTCTGTTACTATTTACCTTGACTGACAGGGAGCACTTCACCATCCTTCCAGCCAGGTGTTTCAAGCCTTTATACACAATCACCCACAATCTACAGGTTAACTTGTTTGTATCTGGGAACTGGCTGTACACCATACCAACAAAATTATATAAGTCTCAGCTCTTTAAAAAGGATTAGTGGATATAATAGAAATAAACCAGTGCAATATACATGCTGTCACTTCTGATCACCTGAAACTCATTTCTGGTTCCACTGAAGAGGGGGAAAACTTCAGTTTCCCCGCAAGAATTCATTATTTTTCCAGTGTCTTCATATTATTTCAATTAACTTTACTTCAAACACAGCATCTGATATACTGAAAGGCAAAGGCAGTGCACACAGGAAATACTATGAGGATGAACCTACTTAAAATTACAAAAACGCGTGTTTACATTCTTCCCAAGGCAAATCACGTAGCGATTTTTAAAAAAGTCCCCACAAGCGTACGAAGGCACTAAAAGTACAGCCTTTGCTACCGCCACAGCTCATCACACACGGAGACACCTCAAGCACCGGCAACCCTCCCCAGCGAGCGCCCAGCCCTGGCACAGCCGCTGGCACCCATCACAAGCACGGCAACTTCGAGCCGAGCCCAGCCGGTGAGAGCGGAGAAGGTGACGGCTCCCGGGGCGCTTGACAGGAGCGTCCCAGCGGCACCTCGGAGTCGCCGCAGCCCCGTGCACACCTTCCCCACCGAAACTTGGGGAAATCCCTGCAGGAGCCGGTGAGCGCCCAGCAGCGCAGGGGCGGCGGAGGGACCGCGGCGAGCGCAGCACCTGCCCCGCTCCTCAGCTCTCCGCCAGCGCCTGTCCTGCGCCGTGGCCACGTGAAGTGGGGGGAAAAACCCAACAAAATAAAAAAAAGGAGAAGTGGTCCGTTTCGGTGTAAGGCTCCGGGCGCGGCCGCGATGTGAAACCGGAAGGCACGGCACGGACTGCCCGGCCTCCCGCCCGGTTATGTAAGGCACGGCCGCCCCGACGGAGGGGGAGCCCCGCGCCCCTCGCAGACACCTGCGGGGGCCGGGCAGCAGCGCCTGCCCTCCCCGCCGTCCCCAGCACCGCTCGCCCGCTCCTCAGGCACCTGTCCCGCGGGCGGGATCCCTCCCCGGAGGGAGCCCGGGGCCACCTACCGCTGCCCGCGCTGCCACCTGCCCCAGGTGTCCCGCAGCGCCGCACGTCCTCCGCCGAGCCCCCTCGGCTGCCCCGCCGAGGAGGACGGGACGCGGGCTCCCACGGCGAAGAGGAAGAGAAAGGAGCCGAAGGCTGCCCGCCCTCCGCCGCCCTGGGGGAGCTGCTCGCTCGGCCGCCTCCCTNCCTCCCCCGGCGGGCGAGCCGGGAGCTGCCCCCGCTCGGTGTTGCCTTGTTCCCTTGCAGGTTCCTGACCCCAGCCGGGCCCTTGGAAGCCCGGCGGCTTTGCCTCGGTACCTGCGAGGGAGGTGCGCCCGGCAGCCGCGCCCCGCCAGCAGGAAGGAGCGGCGGACGAGAGCTCCCGCCGGCGGAGGCGGGCAGGGAAGGGAAGGGCAGGGCAGGGAGCCCGGGGGCGAAGGAGGGACGGGGCCCCGTTACCCCCGCGGGGCTCCAACTGAGAAAGGGACGCCAATGGCTCTGGGCCACTTGGAGCTGCGTTCGGCCACGGCCTCAGCGAGGCGAGCGGTGGCAA
>WBNO01030481.1:129099-142377 GCA_013400575.1 Peucedramus taeniatus
AAGAAAAGAAAAAAAGAAATCCTCTAAAAATAATAATAGTTAATCACAACGCACCCAGCGTATCCTCCTGGGCTGCGGCGCTCCAGGGGCTGCATGCAGCGGGCGGGGGCAGCCAAGGTGCGAGGGGGCAGCGCGCACACCGGGAGCGGCGGCCAGGTGAGGTGATGCAGGGATGGAGCAGGAAGGGGGAACCTCCGCTCTGCTCCGCGCCGCGCTCAGGAGCGCGCGTGGGTCCCGCCCGCCGCCACACAGCCGCGCCTCCCCCGGCGGGCGAGCCGGGAGCTGCCCCCGCTCGGTGTTGCCTTGTTCCCTTGCAGGTTCCTGACCCCAGCCGGGCCCTTGGAAGCCCGGCGGCTTTGCCTCGGTACCTGCGAGGGAGGTGCGCCCGGCAGCCGCGCCCCGCCAGCAGGAAGGAGCGGCGGACGAGAGCTCCCGCCGGCGGAGGCGGGCAGGGAAGGGAAGGGCAGGGCAGGGAGCCCGGGGGCGAAGGAGGGACGGGGCCCCGTTACCCCCGCGGGGCTCCAACTGAGAAAGGGACGCCAATGGCTCTGGGCCACTTGGAGCTGCGTTCGGCCACGGCCTCAGCGAGGCGAGCGGTGGCAACCTGCCCTGCCCGCCCGGGGCTGGCTGCCGTGCGCCGGGAACTCGCTCCTGTAACTGTGCTTACTGGGATCCCGATAAATCTGATTCCCGGGGCGTGGCGGGAGGGGTAGGCAAAGGGACCTGCAGTTTTAGAGTCAAAGTCAGAGGCCCACGGCACATCTCGCTTTTCCAAAGGGAATCTCACGCTGTCCGATAGGCATCCTGGAGCCCAGGACGCGGTCTCACCTTAGCGCTAGGCACAAGCAAACTTCAGCCACCTTCGTGGAACGAAGCTCCAGACCACGTCCCCCGGGGGTTCGGGCTGTTCAGAGGGATGAGAAACTGCCCTTTGCATTTCATCCAGCATTTGGGGGCAGTTCTCTTGGCTGAATACTTTAGACAGTGTTTCCATTCAGTTCAAAAAGGCAAAAGCACAAAGTAAATTTGTATATTTTTTATTTGAAAAGTTCATTGGTGATTAGTGTGTCTGTTGCACCTGCAACACGTTTAAACCTCTATAAACCGAGGTTTATAACTATATACCAATTTCTCTTTATGTAAACCTTTTTTTGTCTTGCTATTCATCTCCAAAGATGGAGGAGGTCTTAGAAAAGTATTTTGGGCCAGATTAGAAACTTTATGCTCTCATGAATAAACAGTTATTTGCATAAATATTTCCATTGTACGAAGTGTACATCCTAGCTTCCTAATTTCTTTCAGTGAAAAGTGAGAAGTTAACAACATTAGTCTCTATTGAATGTGTGAAGACTACTGTGCAGATAAAATGCAGGAGTGTGAGTTAGGAAAGGTCACAGGAGGAAAGAAGTTTTGCAGAGGAAATGAAGAGGTGGAGTGTTACCATTATGAGCAATTCAAAGTCTGGGAATTTTATGTTAAGGATACATAAAATACTGCTTTGAATCATCTCTTTCCTCACACTTCTTCACTGGCAAAAAGGTATCACTTCTTTTCTTGGAAATTTGAGGAAGATACTAAATGAGTTTGATACTTTAGTTTTGTGTACTTTTAAACAGTAACTTTAGTAAAAAGCATGAAAAAAGAAACCAATATTTAATAACTTTAAGAGACAACACTCAATTTCAAAGTTTGGGTGGTCATCTCTGTCTTTTCTTGCATGAAAATCTCAGGGGCAAATTAGATCAAAAAACCTAATCTGATCACACCCTCAGAAAGCAGATGATTAAATTATGGTAATCAGATTAGAACCCAAGTCTTGCATTCTTTCATATTATATGTAGGTTTGAGATAGAATAATTACCCTTTGGGCAATGGGTCATGTATTTACACATGTGAACATCTTTGCATACAGATGTGTATTTAAAAGATATTTTTCTTAATATATGTGTGTGTGTTTCTACATTCAGTTATGCATGCTTACTCTGCTGAGGCCTAAATGTCTATGAAGGTATGAGGAGACTCACGATTGCATAGTGTGCATTGTCATACAGTATATGGGAAAAAAAATTGAAGAAATGACTGCCCTTGTACAGCTGTGTTACCTGGCATAGCTGCAACATCTCACTCTCTGCATGTTGAACATCTCCCTACTGTTCAGTTTGTAGTTTCCCCTATTGTTCCAAGATTTTTGTATGTAAGCAGACATCAGTATGCTCAGTTACATAGACAAACTTCTGTAAAAAACACTAGAATCAGTGGACAGCACTGGTAGCTAGAAATGTAGACATTCTGATTTGTTCCTTGTAACTCTGCTACTAATAAATGGCAGCTCCTGGAAACACTTAATGTTGAAAGCAAGTGCATATGTTCAGCAGCAATGTGCCCATGTCTACAACTCCTGTATAGTGGTATCTTTTGTTTGCTTCCTTTTGCAGGGAGAGAAGAAAAATGTCATCTTCTTTTTAAATACTCGGCATGCTATTTCACCCCTGGTCTTTGAGCCACTGTAAAGAATTTTACCTGAATGAAAGACAGTATGAAAGCAAATGTCACAGGAAAATTAATCTTGATTTTTTTTTAATATTAACTGTCCATGAAAAAATTGCTTGAGTCAAGTATGAAATGTTCCTTTATGCAAATCAGAGAAAGGCAATGGAAGGAGAGGAGACTTTGCACAGTATTTCAAATGTACTTTTATACTAGAATTGCCATTTATTATTCTTAATGAGAAGCAATTGACCTTGTTGTCCAACGGATTAGACTTAGTAGGAAAACTAAAGTTTGTGTGCAATAGCATCATAATGACCAACAACATATGAACTCAGAGAAAGATTTAATTAAAATTCATGGAACACTATTGAATTAAGATGAAAGAACAGCTATTTGCTTTCAAGAATTGAAAATGGCAAATGTTGTAATGAGGAACCATCACCTAAACAGTGGATATTGCTGATGCAAGATTAACGATATCAAGCCCTAAATGCAGAGGAAACATAATCTAGACCCAATTAAGAACTCATTTGAAATTTTTCATGAATGGACCATCAGTGAATTCCAGATGATAATAGTTTCATTTAAGTCCTAGAATCAAGTCTTGATTATAAAGACTTAGGAGGTTGCTGTATTTTCACAAAACCTTTTATTATGTGTGAGTCCTTAAAAATAACACACAATGCTTACCCTATTTTTATGAGCAGAATCACACAAGTTCTTGATACTTTTTTCCCAAGAAGACTCTGATTCAAGAGCATTGTCTCAGCAAGTATTTGTTTGAGTAATGTCAGACTGTTTATATAGGCAAACAGAACACCATTAACTTCAGGTGCTGAGAACTGTCACAGATTGGGAGCTAGGTGTTAGCAGTCAATGTATTTCAAAGTTAGGCTAGAATTCCTAGTTAGGAATTTTCTATATGGTCAGGGTGGCTAAACTTCAGAAGATATCTGCCAAATACTTAGAAAAATGACTCAACGTGTCCTTCTTCAGCAAATACCTGTGAAAGAGGAAGTTAAAAAGCCACCATTTCTGAAGCTTTTGAGTCTTAAAAAATTTGCAGCTTTTCTTTCTCAATGAACCTTGAGAATCAGGGTGGTGTTCTGCAGCCACAAGGGGACAGACCCTCTTCAGAAATCTTGCCAGAACTCAGTTTCTTACTAGCTGTGGGTATTAAGGCATTGTAAAGAAAATCTTTCTCCTGGTAAATTATGATTACCTACTGGATGAATCAGCAGTGGATGAATGACAATATAATAGTTATTGACAGTCCTTGCAAATGCAATATATCCTTGCCTGAATGAGAAAGAAAAGCAATTGTTTACAGAAATACTGGCATTTAAAGAGCTGAGTGATTTCATTTTAGAGCAAAAATAGCCTATCAGTGATCAAACAAGAATTTTTGTTCCAAATTGTTGACCTAAATATTTGTCTTCAGATTCTAAAGCATTGTTCAAGAGGTGAGCATTATTTTTATGATGCTACCAATACCCTGTTTGCCGTAAAAAATTGAAAAGTGATTGTCGTAGCACAGGACCGTGAAGATGACCGTAGCAGGCCACCAAACTAATTTTCTCCATTTTCTATTTTTTTGTTTCTGTCTAATCTTTGCCTCTGACAACCCAGTTTTCTGTGAAACGGATCATCTCACAAGTTATTTCAAACACACCTCATGTACTGCCGCAATATAGGTCAAGGAAGTCCTATGATAAAAGGAGTTTTTACTCTTTTTGTTCTAACATGAACATTCCAGCTAATGGAAAAAGTTCGTCAAAAATATTTGATGTGTTCAAGTGCTGTTAAGAACATTACCATGTTTCTGCTTTTCACTTCATTAGTAGAGAAAACATGCCTGCTGTGTACAGTTAATTTACAAATGAATGAGTAGAAAACAAGCCTGTGTATAAATACCTCTTCACTTACACAAATTAAAGTGTCTGTATTCTCAGTAATTACTTACAGATGCATGCACACAGATATACATAAATTTGATCCGTTTCAATCCCTGTTTTTACAGTACATGATAGAGTGTTTTAGAGGTTCCTGTGGGCAGGTGGAAAGTTAACTTCAAGAGAGACAGAAATTAGTATGTACAGGACTACCTACTATGAACCTCTGTTCTTCCCACCTTCCTTTTTTTGCTTATTAACACCTTGGCTCTTACACCTTGGCTCTTACAGTTCTGCTTCAGAACTGGGACTTCTCTCTGGGATGACCAGCACAACGCTTCCTGTACTTCAGTATAGATGCTTTTAAAATAACAGTCCTCACTCAGCTCAGTGCCAGAGGAAGTTCTGCCCGTCTGTGTCTCCAACCGTTTTCTCAATCCATTATCTGCAGTGTGTTAAAGTACTGGTTTGTTTCTAATGCCAATTCTCCAGCCATTGGAGAAATCATCTTTATTCCCGAGATGCGAAATATCTAATTTCCTGTCATACTCAAGCTGGAAACAAATGTAACAGGCAGGGCTGACCAGCTCAAAGTCCTTTTCCTTTTTGTCATGAAAGAAAAAAAAAGAGAAGAAAATTGAGAAAAGAGAACATGAAAATGAGAAAAGAGAAAATGAAAAAAGAGAAAAAATTGCTTTTGTTCAGTTTTAAAAATGAAGATTTACAAGTCCCCAAGTGAAAGTCTCCAAAAGGGGCAATTGGAAAAGTAATCAGGCTTAGAACATAAAGACAGATTTAGTGTACTTACTAATAAGAATGATCACCTGGCACCCACAATGAAATAACTTTTTTATTATTCTTTATAAAATCATAAGATTCTGACATTTGAACTTCCAAGTTAATTTTTGTAAGGGAAATAAAAGGGGTATTAAAATACATGATAAAGCCTGATGACAATATGATTTTGTTTACTATAGCATAATCCTTGAAGTGAAAATCTGTAAAAGGCTAAAATTTGTATTACATGCAATTTCTGTCCACCTGTCTCTTGAATTCAGTGCAATTTGAGAGTAAATCACAGAATGTAGATATGTCTCTACAGGAGAACCTAATGTGTGCTCAGATCAGTTTTACACTAAGTAAAACATAACATACTCCTTAAAACTCAGACATGACAGCCATCATTATAGTTTCTCCTGCTGCAAAAGAGAGAAGCTGTAGTCACTGTGTGGGCAGACATCTACAAAGCTCTGCTTTATTGCTATTCAATGCCTTTCCAACAAGAGGAAGTCAACCAGCCTCTCACATAAAACTTACTCCAGAATGCCTCAGCACAGCTGCGGCAGTATCAGCAGAGAAAGAGCAGAAAACATTCTTGATAACTGAACTGGGGCCTTCCCCTTCACACTACAAAATGCAATCCCCTACTACAAAAATACAATCACATTTTGCAGCTGGGGGTTAGCTTTGTGGGATAGGAAATCATGCAATTTTTCAAGTTTGCTGTTGCATAATCTAGAGGGATCTGAAAACAAGCAGTTTTCAGTACAAATCTATGCAAAGTGTACAATTATAGGGCATGTAGTTGCTTGCACTGCTTTCTGTTTTCCCAGCTGGGAAATACTTTTCTCTTTCATACATGGCACTGTGCTAACCAGACTCTTATCTTTTCTTTCAGTTTAGCAGATTAAATAGCTAGTGCAGTCAGTATACATAAGAAAGAATTTTATCAGCTATGCTTACAGTACTTGTTAATGGACTGCACATAACTTTTTTCTATTTCTGACTTTAGCTTGAGTTGCCAATGTGTAACATTCCCTCCCCCTAATTCTATATTTGCAAAGTGGGCAAGTTAGCCAACTGAAGATGAACAAGAAAAGGGTAATATTTCCACCTGTGAAGTTTGTTTTTAGAAAGGAGGATACAGTATCCTTGCAGGATGTTGTGTCACTACAATGGAAGAGGTCTGGAAAACATGGATGTCAGTAGCATTTTTAATGATTAGCACAGTAGTATCCCAGTTTGTGCCAGAGAATGCCTGTTCTTGGTGATCTCTTCTGACTGGCAGGTATGGATTGACTTATGCTATGGGGTAAGCAAACAGTCAGTTAAAAAGAGAGAGGCTTTCAGTAGCTGTTCATTCCTTTACTGTGTGTGCTGCATTGCCTAATACTAGAGTTTATCACAGATTTAGACATGGTGGATAGAAGGAGGAATCAAACTTTAATCAGAAAAGTGCTTCAGATTTATGCACCTAATAAGGTTAACTATAATTAAAGGTTGTTATTTGGACTGGCTGTGAAAAAACCTGTAAAAATTAGAATGATGGAGAAATCTGAATCTATCAAAACAGACACAATATTCAGTAATCACTGTCAATAAAGTTCTGATCTTGAGTTCCTGAACAATGGTAGATTGAATAGTATTGTTTTCAATTCCCTTCTTCTTTACAGTCACAATGCAACAATTCTCAACTTTGAAAATCCACAGCCCCCAATCTTTCAGACAATACTATCCTGGAAGTTTCAAATGGGCTTGAGCAGGGTAATTGTTATCTTATGCCTCCACAGTCAATACTGAGAACTTCACCTGAGATAACTCTGGAATTGACTATGCCAAGCTTTCTATTTCTTGGCCAAAACAAATGTAAGGTATGACAGGGCAGTGCTACAAATGAATCATTTTAACCTGCATGGTCGATCTAAAATCTAAATATCATCAAGCCATGTGGATTTTTAGACATACATTGCAAAATCTAAGTTTGCTTGCTTGTTTTTACATGAAGAAAGCAACCTTCTGTATAATCCTAGTATATGAAATAGATTAAGCAATTTTTTGGATGTTTTAGGGAGGGGCACGGCCCAAATTAAATGTTTGCCCAAATCATTGAAATTTGACAAAATTTTAAGTGTCCAAAGCTGAGTCTTCCAATGGGTGGTGGTAACCACCTATCAATAATTCCAGGTGGATCTATGGTCTGTTTTGTTGGTAATTATTATGTATTTCATAATGTATTTGATATAAATGTATTGTAAAAAACTATATGCAGTTATGAAATAGGTAAATATATCCATTTCCCAAAATAAACTTCTGAATAGATTTTGAAAGGTTCTCTGATATCTGTCATAATGAAAATGACGCCGCTTCTTTGTGTTTAGTTGTTTAAAATCTTAAAGCTTTCTCTTGAGGGTAAAAGAATAGGCAGCTCAGAGATAGCAGTAGTCTACTATATTCCTGTTTTTTCTATTTCTGATAAGCTCTAGTTATTAGTATAAAACTTCAGTTTCATTTACAGAGTAAAAAACTAATAAATGGGAAATGAAAAAAAAGCTAGACAGTGTGAAAGAAGGTGGCAGTAAGTGGAGGTACAGGAAACGAAAATTTGGGCCTCTGATGCATTTCATCAGGGACACACCCTACAGTTGTCCAGATTCCTTCCTCTTTGATATGAGCCAGAGAAAAAGGATGGCCATAAAGTGGGTGGAAGGAGCCAGCTGGGAAAGGATGCAAGTAATTTGATAGGACAACATGAAAATTAAAATATTGAAGAAATTAAACTTTAAATGTTTCCTAGGTAGTGTGTTTATGAAAGGGCAAAAAAGGCCCACATTAATACTAATGAGAGGAGACAGCAGTACTCTAGGAAATGGCTGGGGCTTACAAGTATAACATTAACTTTATTAGACAAGGGCTGAACCTGTAAATCTTCCAGTGTATAAAAGATTGTTATAAGCAGGTTGGATAAGAGCAGAAAGAAGGTGGTTTCATTTGTAGCAAAAATGTTTAGAGATGGTGAACACTAAATAAAAGCATGGGGTGAAGAACCAGAAGGAGCTCAAATGGCCTCGGACATGTTCTGTCTGCAGCACGGAGGTAGAGTCAGTGCTCTCTCCTGGGGCTGCTTCTTGATGCCTCTGTAGTTCTCAAAATCTGCCATCTACCACCAAAGTCACACATCTCCTTGGTAGTCCAAAACATCCTGATGAGGACTAAGCAATGGGCACGATGGCACTCACTGGGTTAAGGAATGCCACCACAGTGCCAGACCACAGCTGATGTTACTTCCAGCTGTGGCAGTTTTGTGGAGGCAGAGCCCAAAGTTGCCCAAATTGCTGGCAAAGTTTTCCATAAGATTAAACATTGGGAAGAAATTTTTGTGTTCAATTTCTTGTGTAAGTCCAGTGTAGGGACTCAGTGATGGTACCTGAAAGAGCCATTTGTCAGATTCAGTATCTTCTTTCTGTCATTTTTTTTCTGAAAATGAAAAAAGAGAAGAACCAATTGTTTAATTTATTAGTTATTTTATTCATGGTAATCAGAATACTGTGTACAGTTATGCTATTTCTGCTCCAGCTGAAACAAGAATGTTTATTTGTGCATGTCCATGATGCCACTAAGCAGAGAGGTAACAACAAGGTTAAAGGGAAAAAATTATTTCCTTAAATATTGCATAAATAACTGACTTTGTATGATTTTTGGTTAGTGGGATGAAACATCCAGTGTTCAATACTTTAGAAGAATGCCTTTTTTCTAAACTAAAGAAAGTGTGAATTATACTCCATTGTTGTACAGCTTACACAGCTGTGGAAAGACTGGAATCTGATGCATCAGAAAGAGAAATTATGTAAACTGGAAACATGACATTTCAAGGGAAAAAAAAACTTAAAATGGAAAACAGGAAAAAAAAGCTAGTTCATTGTCTGCATGAAGTTGAATTTCCAAGAAGAAACAAAGCAAAAGAAAGCCCAACAGATGTTTTCATGAATGCTTTTTAAACTTCCTGTCAACACCTTCATTGGGAAATACCCAAATTCAATGAATAAATGAGTTTGGAATTGAAGTGAGTATATTCATAAATTCTAGCATATTTTAGTAATTTCATAAAAATAGTCAAATCATAAAGTTTCAACCCAGAACATTGAGTCCTCTGTAACTGTTTGGAAAAGTCTTTACAAATTAATAAACCTGTGAAGGCAAATATTTATGGTTATAAATATTAATTATACAGTGATAGGTGTAAATTATTGAAAAAATTTATCAGAGCTGAACAGCTGCCAGTGGCTGAAACTATCCCAGTAAAAATGCCAGTGTGAGGAGTTTTTTTGTAGACTGGACTCATCTGTGGTTCAGCTTTAGCCCAAGGAGGTCTTTCTCTGAAAATAGCTCTGGTTTAGACATACTTATTATGTGAACTGTAAATATGTTGTTTTCAACCTTGTGTAAGCTTTCCTCACATGTCTTTCATTAAACCTGGTGTCTGTTACAAGAGTAATTGTAGGCCCTGGCTAAGTTTCTCTTCCACAATTTTTCATCAAGCCCATTGAAAACCTGAAAAAAATTCAAAAAGTCCTTAGAAGTTACTAAAACAAAGAGTGTTTTTATAGATACATTTTAAACAATATTCAAATCAATACATTTAACAATAAACTCCTAAAACAATTTTTAAACAGCAATTTTAGGATGATAAGAAAAATATTTTATTCACTATACTTGGAAATTCACAATAATTTTGTTCTAAGATAGGTTTTGTGAAAGTATTTCTGTAAATTAGTCTGTGCTGGAGCATGTGCTGGTGTGTGTGCATGTCCAAAAAGCAGAAGATAGTTGTGTTTTTTTTATTAATGATGTAGCTGGTGCATAATTTTTCCATCAAGTGTCAGCATCTCACAGCACAAGAAAACAATGTATTCAAAAAGGATGTGACAGAGGGAAGAATATTAAAGAGTTCTACTGTAGAAAGGCTACTAAGGAAAAATGTGATTTTCATGACAGTAATAGCTGATCAATGGTTGTTAAATCAGGTACATATTTAACACTACAAGGACCTTAAATTGAATACCTCTTTACATAACAACGTTTGGTTTTACAGGTAACATACAGTTCACCCCCATTACCAAAATCTCATGCAATAAAATTGTCTGAGAGTTGAACTTCACTGAAATAAGGGTAGACTGAAGGTATGATGTGTAAAGATCTGAAGACAATTATTTTGTTGCTGAGTGTATATAACCCACTAAAACTGGCACAAATCTTTACAGGGGAAGGTAGAAATGACACTGTCAGATTATCTGCGCCCTCAATTTTCCCTGTAAGCATCTGCAGAGCTCTGTCTTTATCCTCCCTCCACTTGCTTAATACCTTCAATTCTAATAATGCATATGTTAAAAAAACCATGAGCAAAATTCACCCGCCCACTGCCCAAATGAAAACAGCCACCTGCAGCACGGCTGCAGTTAAGCTTTCAGTGGACAGACAAGTGCCAGGCAAGCTGACCTATAGTATTTGCCTTGTTATACTGCTTCCCATCTGCCTGTGCCCATCTGCTGCCTTGTCCATTATTCAAGGTCCTTATAATAGTCACCATCTTCTGCTTCCACATTGGAAGCAGCGTTTATCATGAAAAGGCCTCAGGTTCACCATGACATTGACAAACACAATTGCAGCTAAAACACTCTTATTATAGTGTGGGGTTGGTTGTGTTTTCTTTTATTTTTTTCCATTTGGCTACATCAGATTCTCATGCTGTGTTGTTGCAGTTCATGACAATCTTTGAAGAATCTGAACTACCTGTTTCTAAATGAAAATTCCTACCTCCTGCTGGTTTGGCACAAACTAAGGGCCCCAATACAATCTAATTTGCAGACAGATGGGGAAAAATATGTGTCTTTACAATGACCAAACATGTTTAGTTCATGACTATTAATTAGCTCCTGGTTTTCCCCTCAAATGGGAAAGGAACTACTTAAATTGCTGTTTTCAAATCTCATGCATGTCTTCAAAAACCGTCAATACGCATAAGAAATATTACATTTCTAAAATTATGATTGCTTTGTTGAAATTAAACGGCAAAAATTAAAGGTGATCCTCCTGCTGATCCTGAAGGCTGAACAAGCTGAGGGCAGTCTCTCCTGCCTCACAAAATTTTGTGTTTTGCTCTGCTTGTGCTGAGTGCTGGGAGTGGCACTGAAAATCATCCCATTTTTTCCAGTGGAAAGCATCTTTTGAGTGGGGAGAAAAAACAGTGCTTTCAATGGGTGTTCCACTTGCAAAGAACAGCTTGCTGAATGTCATCTTGCACTTACAATCACTGAAGCTGCCTATTCAGAGCAGAATGTGTCTGCTATCCTTAACTCCAAATCTGGGCCGATGCAATCAGTCCCTTTCCCTTAACTTAATGGGCAGATCTACATCGACTTTAATGTCAGCTTAATCAGACTCTAAGCTCTTCAGGGAGAGGAATTGAATTTCCTGTGATATGTGGAATCTAGCTTGCTGTCAGAGATTTAATTCAGGGTGAGAGAAGATAACACCACCACCCCCCGGAATTCATTTTATTAAGTAGAGAAGAGAGCATTTTAATTATAACTTCTGTCATAAGGCCACAGTTTAAGTGGAATATTTAGGTTAAAAATAAAATATCTCAAGCACAAACTGGTATTTATGGATACTCCCAAATTCTGTCACTCAGCACTCCATATAAATCAAGTCTGTTCCTTCAATAGTAGGTTGTTACTTATCAATTTCACATTCTCTGTTATTTCCCTTGCAAATGAATGCATTTAGAAGAAAATTATTGCTGTGTTGTCAATTTCTCTGTCTCTGTATCCATGTCTTGAATATTACATCACAAACTAAATAAATAATTCTGCTTTATCCAGTCATATTGAGAATAGTGACACAGTGCACCACTATTACATAGTTGTATTGGGAAAAAAACCCTCACTTTAGGGTTAAATCTTACAAATTCTTAATGTGGCATGAAGTACATTTGGGTTTTTTTACAAGGACTACTTTTAAAAACCAGTGATATTAGTTAAGAAGTTTTTGACTATATGAAGGGTCAGAGTGGGTGAATTTGCCTTCTCTACAATGACCTGTTTTATCAGGAGCCTTTAACACATGGGGATGCACTGCTCAAGGGAGGTGCTGTGCTATAAGGTCTGTAAGTGTCATTGTCTGTAGGCATGATTAAGAAAATATCTAATATAGATGTGCTGCCACCTGTCTTTTTTCCAAAGAAACTGTCACAGCCATTCCATTTTAAGGCTGGGAGTTGAAGTTCCCAGCTGTTGTGACCCAATTTGGTGTCTAGCTTCTGCTTACACTGATAATTAACTTTTCAGTTGTCAGGAAAGCCTTCAGATTGAACTACTGTGAAAAGAGGTAAAATAGTGGAGGCTACACTTCTGTGGGGCAAACGAGCTTTGATTTATCATAGGATCATAGAATCATAGAATAGTTTGGGTTGGAAAGGACTTAGAGATGATATATTTATTCTGGCCTTTTTTTTTTAATTTGACAAAATATGTAATTTGCCTTTTGCTCTTGAAAAATTAGTCTCATTGAGGAAAAACTCCAGCTATTTTCCTTCATATTCCCAACTATTTATCAAAGAGACAGAGGCTGTAATAGTGAAATAAATGCAAATGATTTGAGAAAGGAAAATGTACTAATCATGACACCTGATACAAAGTTAATGCATAACTATTAACACCTGATGAGTCCATTAGCTATACTGATGCAGAAGATCAGTTTTATCTATTATGAAACTGTTTTCCCCCCTCCAGATTAATGACATTTCTACATTTAATCTCTGTGCAGAATAAGATGAAAAGATAGCAGTAGAACTGTGTAAATACTGCCAATCCTTCCTAAATGCATTCAGTCAAGCTAAAAAAAAACCCAACACATTAATTTTTCCTTATTTCTCTGTCATGAAGACAAAGAAATTATTAGTTGAAGCTTCCCATCAAGTGTTTTGGAAAAGCATCCCAAGGAGCCAAGAAGCCTGAAGTGCAACTACTCACTTTTGAGGTGCCATATTTATTAGATGGAGACCTTTCAGGGTCCTAAAAAATGAAGACGACTCTTTAAGTCTTGTCATAGCCCTGGCACA